>JXSR01S017619.1:0-12700 GCA_000969725.1 Ophiothrix spiculata
ACTACAACTACAACTATAATTGCAACTATAATCACAACTATAACTACAACTACAACTATAACTACAACTATAACTATAAAAAGTTCATACTCAATATTCAAAGGTTTTTCCTAATACTGTTTACAAATGCACCGGACACTTGGCACTGGACCATAGTCGTCAGCTTACTGCAATCACCACAGGTGACTGGGTTTATAACTTAAACCTGTTTTTCTCAGAATAACCTGTTTTTCAATTGGGCTTACCATCCAAAACATTTTCGATCATTTGAGTCCAGGATGGAACATCCTATACTAAGAGTTGTGGTGTCATTTTAAAGCTGAGATCACAGGCTTTCCACTCATACATACCAAAAACTCCATTTTCATTTTATTTGACCCCTAAGAGCAAGGTAAATTTTAACCGAAGGCATTTGCCGTCAGTGCCCCTACCAGTTGCCTTGATGCCCTATTACTTAGCAATGCCTAATGATATTCTTTAACATGTAATTGCCTTCTAAAACAGTGTGCCCTTTCAAAATTGCCTTGACATGGGGTGCCCTTCAGAATCCTTAAAATTTACCCTGCCTAAGGTAGCTTTTGCTGTAACGTATCACATTATTGACATATGCTTTTTTCATCTTTAAATTTTTTAACACATGTGGTCTTATTTTTTGAGGTCGGGCCCATTTGCGTTACAACTCACTCACTTCATCCATACCTAACTCCCTCCTGGCAATGGTTGATTAGAGATAATAAACACCTTTATGTGGCTATTATTTTTGATTGATTTTATAGACTAATGTACATTATCTTCAAAATCATACCAAAATTATAACATTTCATACAATTATTGAAAAGTTATGATAAGATTTGATGCACAATGTACATATTTCATCCACACCAACCGCATTTATGCCCGTTTTGATTTCTGGCTAAATTAGCTTATTGACTTTAACTTGTTATTAGCGTTAATGATCAACTTTATTCGGGTTAATTCCAACTTGATTTTGATAAACAATAACCAGCCTTTGAAATCAAATCAGATTTATGATACTTCAATGGATTTTTAAGAAGATATGACACAAAAATTGATGCACAATTTTCATGATGCCTCATCCACACCCGCCTCCACCCTGGCTAATTAGCTTTAACAGGTTATTAAGCCTACTTAATCACTTCATTTTGGGTTCTATTCTTAATTTCTTGAAAGTCAAATAAATTGTCTTTAAAATGATACCAAATTTAAAACATTTCATGGGATTGCTGAAAAGATATGACAAAGTTTATGCACAAATCATTCTCAATGTAACAAATCCACCTTATATGGGTGCCCACATTAAAAAGCATGACCATGTGCTTAACAACTCATGAATTCTGGAATGTGTGGGATGAGGAGGTATCTCAAGTTTTAATTTGCTAGAAGAAGGTTCAGTGATTATTCATGAAAAATGTCAAATTGAGTAAAGGGTATTTATGATTTTACAATGGCATTATTTTTATACATGTAACCCTTTACTGGCACTTTGGGTAATACCAGGTGTCCATCTGATAGTCAAACAAAAGATATCCTGATGAATGTTGACTCTTTGCAAAAATATTGAATATACAAGCTGGCCCTAATTATACTGCTAGTGGGGAAAGAAAATAGCCTCTATATGCATACCATCTCCTACTCATAATACACCTACAATGTTACTTTGACTTACAGGATTGAAGGTGTATTCATTCATCATGGGGAAAAGGAAAAGCCGAGAACCAGACCATGTACAAGGGCAATGTGATGTGTGGCTTACTGCTCCTGAGAAACCAAAGGTAAGTTTTATAATTGAAGAGAGCTTGTGTGGAACAGTACAGGCCCCGCTACAGGCAACGAGTTATGCCCTTGGGCAAGGCATTTAATCTTGATTGCTTCGTCGACCCGAGCAATATTGGGGAGCTGTTATGGGGAACATTACCATCTAAGTGCAGATAGGGTGTGTGCAGCGGCCATGCAGCCATCCTAGTTGAAGCGAAATGAATGTGACAGTTTCCTGATGGCAGCGTAATAATAACTAGCGCTTTGCATACATAGTAAAAGGGGTAATAAAAATCCCATTATTATTATTATTTTACAAAACCCACTCTTGTCTGCGAAAATGATTGTCAGAAAATGTAGCTTTCATTTAGTTTTATCTATCCATCTGTCGATCATGACAACTTCAGGAACTAACTCGCCAGATGAGGGCGTTGCACTCTAGATATATTGATGCACACATACATGTAGACTACATGCATGCATGGTCAAAGGTTTTCAAAATTAGTCTGAATAAACAAGAGAGGTTAACTTAAACTTCAACACTACACATACCAGGTGTCCCAAAAAATGGTTACATGTAGAAAAGTGATCGCTTGGAAAAACTATATGAGTTGGAGAATTCAAACTTTGCATAGTTTATGATACATATCTTTGCTAGACGTTTGCATAGTTTTAATATCACAACGTTTTTAATTGTTGAGTTATCAACAAAGATAGATACCTATGTCAAAACCGTACTTTTAAAAAAATCAACAAAATCGTAACCATGTTCATTTGATGTAATTTTATCCCTCGTTCAATCCCTTTTGAACTTGAAATTGACCAGGCCCAAAGTTAGGTTGCTTTGTACCATTGTGTAGGGTAGGTTTTTGTCTTTCCATTGATACCAAAATCATGAAAATCTGACAAGCTGATACGTAATTATGACGTCATAAGTTACTTCAGGACCGAAAATTATGTCGAAATCTGATCTGGGCAAAAATGGCCACATTTTCAAAATTTTGCTATTTCTTAATGTCGATAGACTTTTGCTAATAAATACAGAAAATTATAATTTAAACATGCTCTGTAAGTTTAGGCGTCATTTCGTGCAGATGCGTTTTCAAAATTTGCAGTTTAAACAGTTAAAGAATTACTATTACGTGTGGAAGTTACCAATGAAAATTCGAATATGCTTATGCTATTCGTCAACTTTCGCGCCACAACGTGATTGACAGGTTCAATATAAACAACTCATTCTGGAATGCATGGAATGCAGGTATCCCTAATTTGCATATTAGATATACTGAAAGAGTGTTCAATTATTATTCATTAAAATTTTATCAGATTTGGTTTAATAAAAAGTCTGATTATGATCATTTAAAAACAAATACACATTGAAATATCACAAAACGTGTATGCTTATTATTTTGATGATTTTTGAACAAATGTGTTTCTGACATAGGTATCTACCTTTATTAATAACTCACAAACTAATAAAGCTGTGATATTAAAATTTTACGAGTATCTAGAACAGAAATGTAATGTAATTTGTGCAAAGTTTCGTTTCTCTAACTACTATAGTTTTAGAACACGGTCATTTTTCTACATGTAACCATTTTTTGGGACACCTGGTATTTATCGCTTAACCAGGATCTTTTTTCTTCTGTTGTGGGTATGCCTGTATTGTTGTCTTTTCCTTGACTGAAAACACTGCTAATTATGAATATGTAAATATACGCCTATTTTGGAAACCCTAAGGGCTGAGCTTCATAGCTTTTTATTATAATTTATTCATATCAATTTTCATCTGGGATAGCAATGTTTCCAGACTCCAGTCAAAGACAAGACTGACAACATATTTTTAAATTAAAAATGCTAAAGACCCTGGTTGATCCAGTGAAAACGTTCTAGCCCGATGAGCAATAATTTTGTGTAGTATTAAAGTTGAAATATAACCTTTCATGTTTTATGCACAGAAGCATTTAACATGAAAAAACTAAAATTGGCCTCACCCATTATTTTTTTGTCTTTACAGGACTTTAATTCAAAATCTTCAGTTTTAGATCAGTGAAATAAAAGTAGACATTTATATTATGGCTGCAGTCATAGATTTACAATGGAGATACCAGACTAGACTTTGTATACCGGCTCATGTAATGGGGCTTAAATTGGAGTCCAGTTGGTTCCCGCCAAAATCATCTGTGAGTGCTGATATTGGGTTACGCGTTGTCATTAACCACGCAAATAATACTTTACATGAATGATACATCAATCTGCACGCAAAGCGTTTGTGCGAGTTTTCAATTTTCGCACATTATGACAAGATGCGATACATCATCTGCATTCTTCATCATCGGTAAAAATTCAAATACCCCCAATTTTGTCTCCATGCTGGAATAAAAATGGTGGTGAGTCTGGTATCTCTGTTTTTAATCTATGCTGCACTATAAGATGTTAATGATGCTATAAAAAAAAAAAGATGTTAACGATGCTGGCCATTATGATTACACCATTTTAGGAAGTAATCTTTAGAAAGTCTTTGAAGTCATGTTGGCTATACCTTCAAAAGTATATCATTTCCCTTTAGGACCAGATAGCTTCCAGTTTGATTCCAATTGGAGTGTTGCGAAGTATCTATTAAGCAGAAGCAGAAGTAATCACAACCATTCCGCTGTTAACTGCTTGATTTAACATTTCTGAAAATGAAGGGTTGACACCACCCTTCATGATAGCAGCATATCATGTTCTATCCTAATGGTATGATACATATTTTATTTCAGAATTCCTTGAAAAGACAGAAGATCCTAACTATCCGTCCAGTGAATCTTGTGGGAGCAGGTTCTTTGACCTTTGAACCCTTGAAACCATCATCCAAGAAAACCAAGCAGAGTCACCTGATGTCTTACTTCAAACCAACGTCTACGGGGAGAGAGAAAACAGAAAATGGTAACGGTCAAAACACAAAAAAGAGATCCCAATCATATTGAAATCATATAGCTATACTCTGTAAATCACGAAGGATGCAACAAGCAGCAGATTAACACACATAAACCAATATGACCATACAGGGAAGTAAATTAGTTCGAATCATAACAATGTACCCAATCTTGCTAAATATTCAAATGAACTGATGTTCAATGTGTATTCATGTGTTACTGTTAGCAACAAAATTAGCAAGAAATAATACCTAAAGCACAAATAAGTTATGTCAAATATAATAATATGCAGTGATTTTGTCTTAATCGATCCTAATCAATCAATACTAGTCTCTTACACAACACAAAACCACAAGTTCACAATGTTGTAGAATACAAGGGATATGCTCTATGGATCTTGTAACAGAGTCTGATTGCTTATTGCATACTTCAAGGTTTATAGAGTGTACATATAATTAAAAGGACTATTCATTTTTTGATATTTTAAAGATTACAATTGATAAAGAAAACCATATTGATCCAAGTCCACACTGCCTTATCCATACAAAAGGAAGTGATGATCATTTCCAGTATTGATTTTTGAATGGCAATTATAGTCATTATTAGGACAGTATACTTTCTTTGGCCTCAGTAGGGAAGCATCATGGACTTGGATCAGTTTAGTATTCCTATATTCAATTGTTTGTTTGTTTGTTTACTTGCTTATCCAGGTTGGTCTGTAGGGGAAACATGGGTGTTCATAAGAAAATCATATAGAATGCCAGATTTATGTAAAAATCACAAGCCTAGTCCATATTAAATGAACTAATAAAAACCAGTGTTCCCGCTTAGGCCGTATGTCGCAAAATTGGCGCAAGGGGTTCCCAAAACAAAAAGTCAAATAGGGTTCACAATGTTCACTTATTTCAGTTTTATTCAGATTATATTCAAAATTATTCTCATTTTTGATGTGATCTTTCCAAAAATGGAAATCCCCGGAGATGTATTTTTTTCTTTCATGTCTGTTTAGTACAAAGTCAAAATCTTAGTGGGAATTCTGATAAAAACACCATGCTGGCCAAAGGCTATTTCCAATCCGACTTAACAACAAATGGTGTACAATTTTACTTGTTTACACCCCTTATACTTATGAATCTTAATGTGATTAATTTAAAAAAAAATTAGAGACTTTATTGTTTTTATATGAATTCAGGCATTATAAACAATGTCATACTTTTTGAGGCTGATGAAGTAGTGTAAGGATTATGTGACCTGGAGCCATAGTGATAGTCCAAGTTGCACAGAATATTTACTGCTCATGGGAGCAATGATGCATACCTGCCCTAGATGTCTGGAGACTACATGACGTCACTCTACCGTTTGAGTCTATGGAAGGCAGTCAGACCAGATGGGTATTATTATGATCCTTATAGAAGTGCGGTATGCATCCCTACCATCTAAAGGAAACATTTTTTTCAGAGATTTGTATAGATCTATCCCATTGACTTCCAAACTGTGGAACGCTGGTCACAATTTTTTGATCACAGCTGTTTAAAACCTGGGTCACAGTATTTGCCAAAATTGTTGAGATTGATAAAATTGATCATTTTAGTGCCGTCACCTGTCCAGTATAGGATATTTTCACTTTTAAATGGCCACAGAACCTAGAATAAACATTGTATCCACGAGTTTTTTGTTGCTAATGGTGCTCACGGTGGGATGAATACATGTAGGTGTTCAAAGATTAAATTAATTGCCAAAATACTGAATAAAGTTCATGTAATGTTCGGTAACGTTTGTGACATCCCACGGAAATGTTTTTTTGCTCCAAATGATTTCAAAGTGAAAATTCTCTGGCATGTTAGTGAATTTTTTATTGCGCTTTTCACAGATGATGGATAACATATCTACAAATATTACATGAAAGTAGTAGGAAATTCTATCGTCAGGATTTCTTTTTATGCAATGTTTTGTTTGGTAACGTTGTGACATTTTGGTGTAACTTTTTGATAACGTTTGTGACATTTTTGAATTAAAACATGTGCTCATTCATGCATTCATAGATTTTTTTTACAATTTCTTATTATAAAATACTTTTCACGTACCAAGGCTAGTAACAAACGCATGACTGGAAAACCTGCTTATGTGGTCAAATAAAAAAGCTGATTTTTTTGCTTGAAGTCAAAAAAAAGTTTAATTTTCACTGGATGAGCCTATTAAAATTTATATTGTTCTTCTATTTTTTCAGCTGTACCAGACGAAATCCAAGACATAGAATGCCACCACCAAATAATTGACCAGAGAAGTGATCAACCATCTCACGACATGGCTACAAGCGATATTGTCAAATCACCATCAAGACATGTAGGTAAACATGTAGAAAAACAGACTGGCAACCAGGAAAACATTCCTGATGAAACCAATGCGCAATATAAGAACTCTGATAGAACTTCTAAAGGCTGTGCTACTTCCGGCATAACTTCAAGAATAGATATGCCAATGACCCAACAACATGACAGTCATATGTCACAGTTCAGTGTTGAGTCTATGTCTGTGGATTCTGACAATCTTGAAGATGACTCCTACTTATCAGCAATTTCTGCAGAGCAATTTATATCACATGGGAACAGCATCCTCTCTGATACAAATCAAGACAGTTTTGATTATTCACCAGACACCTTGGAGCATCACAGATGTGTTAATGATTCACAGAAATCAGGTTTTCAATTAACTCCCATAAGCACCCAAAAACTTTTGTTATCTCCGAATATAAAAACAGACTCTGACCTGGTATTTAAAAGAGATGCTGATAGAAGACCCATGAATCCAATTGCCAACAAGATTAGTGATAATGTAGATGAATGTCATGGCACACATACAACAGAAGAACATATGGTGATGAAATCTCATCAAGATAGAACAAAGGTACTAAAAGAGATAAATGGTTCAAATTCAAAGTCGAGAGACTTCAAAATTTTGGAAAAGGGTTTGAAAAGTTCAGGTAATCATCCAAGTAGTGGCATGTGGAAGAAAAATTCGAAGAAGATACAGCGTATAATTGACCTTGATTGTGATGCAAACTCTGATCAGGAAATGACATATAATTCAGATAGTGAAGAAATAATGTGTAAAATTAGAACCGCAATGCTTGATAAATGTCAACAAAGCAAAATGGAAAACGGAATCAGAAACAGCAAGTGCAATTCATCTGGACTGTCAACCCGTCAATTTGACGACCCAAACAGTCTCTTTGGACAAAACTCTTTGTTATCAGACACTGAATCTAACAATTGTCTTCCTGATGCAAATATGTCACTTGGTTCAGAAAAATTTACACCTCAAGATACTTACAAAGACAAACAAGTAAGAATTGATTCTCAGGCACTAACAGAGTATGGAACTACATGTAAACCTGTGCTGTCTGAAAAGTGTTCTGATAGATTTTGTTCAGAAACATTCACATCTCAAGATGATTTAGGAGGCAGACTCAAAGAAGAAAGTGAAATAATTACTGGTTCTCAAACCTCTTCAGAGCTTGAAACTGGACATATCAAAAGGTTAATTGATCTTGACGCCGACTCCAATTCTAGATTCACTGCAGAATCTGAATCATATCAAGAAAAGGTTGTCGATGATGAACTAGAGTTGACTGAATGCTTGTTGAAATCACCATCAAATAAACTATGTGCTTTCAAAAGCTTTTCCAGAAATTACGATACTGGAATTGACAATTGTACTGAGTTGGATTCATTTGATGATGGTAGTGTTATGTCAGATGATAAATTGTCAACTCAACATCCGGAGATTAAACCTGAATCAAGTTTATATGACACCATGTCAGATACTGTTAATACGGACATCCAATTAATTGATTTAGAATTAAGCTATGAATCTGCCTCGCATTATAAATCAGAAATGAACGAAAGTGAATTTCTTAGAACTTCACCTAAATTTCAAACTAATGATAGTTATAAATCTGCCTCGCATTATAAATCAGAAATGGACGAAAGTGAATTTCTTAGAACTTCACCAAAATTTCAAACTAATGATAGTTTGAAATCTGCCTCGCATTATAAATCAGAAATGGACGAAAGTGAATTTCTTAGAGCTTCACCTAAATTTCAAAATAATGATATTACTCATATCACTTCTCAAGGAACCAGTGAAAATGTTGACTTTTTTGAAAGTGATTTATCCATATGTGATGATGCTGTTGAAGACAGTCAAATCTGTGAGTGTGATAGTGGTTCCTCTCTTCAGTTTACTCAAGATTTTGCTGGAATTTACAGACTGAAGGATTCCAAGGAATGACATTTTGTTTTATGTGACGAAAGGTCAGACACATTGTATTTTTGTTTTTCTTATTTGTATATGGATGGTCAAAATCTCATTTATAGCTTGGGATTCATTTTTCTAATTTATTAGGTTAATTACGATTTTTTTTATCTCTTGGTCAAATTTCAAGAGTTTTAGTAAAATGTGTTTAAATCCAAAAACACAGATGTCTGACAATGAAAGTAAGAAATAAGTTTTATAAAGTATTTGTTCTAAATATTATACATAAAAGGCATTAAAATGTCGAAATGATAATGATAATGACGATGATAACTTTGCACCATCTATTTTTCGGTCATTGTGTGAATTCGTCGGTTATTGTTTTGGACCTTGGTATTTTTCTTCGGGAGCTGCATAAACTTCCATGGCTGCCATATGACATTTCTGTGTGTACTCATTCTTATATGTTGCCAACTTGTCTAACACAATTGCACACGCCAAACATAACACATCATTGAAGATGGATATTGATTTAAATCAATATGATGTAAAGTACAACACTACCCATTAGCCTTTTGAGGATGGTTGATATTACACACTCAATTGAACATGTTTTGTTTTTACCAGGTGTCACAAAAAATGGAAGATAAACGACCGTGTGCAAAAACTTTAGTAGTTGGAGGAACAAAATTTTGCACAAATTATATTACAACCCGCTTCTACAGGGTGTCCAAAATTTAACTACCCATTTTTAAATGCTCATAACTTAAAAACCAAGATTCGCATGGCAACTATAGACATATGTATTGATAGAGGAAACTTGTAGAATTAATTTGGTACCAAACATGATATAATTGTCATTTTCGAAAATCATTTTCAACGTAAATTACGTCAAACATAAAAAGCCTACTTTCATACTGAGAAGAAAAACAAATGTGCGAGTCATATGTAGAGGAGGGATCAATCTTTGAAGACAGGAGAATCATTCATGATCATTTTAAGGACCAATTCAGCGAAACAGCTTTTACAATGTTGATACAAGAATTTTTGATTGTGGTTTTGGCTTTATAATTACAAAATACTTATTAAAATGTTTTTAATTTGCTAAAGTGTAACTCTCGCATTATGTTCATCTTTAACTGGTATTCAACAGCATTACCCCTTATTTCACATTCAAAGTTACACTCACAGGGACATATCAAATTACCTCCTTTTTATCCAGATTAAGCTGCCTAGTATTTCAGAATATGTCCTTGCAGATTTCAAAAAATTCTTTTACTCTAACGACAAAGCTCTGGACATATGTGCATGCGTTCTTCTTGATCTCCCTGTTTTCACTGGTGATGTTCTGTTTCAGGTTAGGAATAGCCCTGGGTGCTGGGATGTACTGTCCTTCAGATAACTCAAAAAAGTAATTGAGCGGACTTAAATCATGGGAGTGAAAGGGCCAGGGTTTCTTTGTCTTGAGCAATATGATTGTTCATGAAAAAGTTAATTAATAAAGCCATTCTAAACCGTTTAGCTGTATGAGGCGTCATGTCGTCATAGTGAAGTAACAGAAGAGTATCAACATTGTATGGTATATTGGCTCAACCACTTTGAACTTTCAGACCTTCTTGCTATCTTAGAAGTTTACTGATTGCATAATGTTTGGTACCAAAAGAATTCTACAAATTTCCTCTATCAATACATATGTCTATAGTTGCCATGCGAATCCTTGTTTTAAAGTGATAAGCACAAAAAAATGGGTAGTTAATTTTTGGACACCCTGTAGATACTCATAAAATTGTGATATCACAGCGTTATCATTTTTTGAGTTATCAACAAAGGTAGATGCCTATGTCAAAAACGCATTTATTCATAATTCTACAAAATAATAAGCATACACGTGATATGTGATATTTTAAAGTGTAATCTGTTTTCTAACTGATCGCGAGGAATAAGACTTTATATTGAATCAATTTTCGTACACTTTTCAATGAATAATAATTGAACTCTCTTTCAGTATATCTATTATGCAAATTAGGGAGATCTGCATTCAAGAATTAATTGTTTATATTGGACCTGTCAATCAAATTATGCCGCAAAAGTTGAAGAATACGCAATAAGAATATTATTCAAATTTTTATTTGTAACATTAATTCTTTACCTGTCTGAACTGAAAACTTGTGTAAATTTTGTAAAACATCTGCATGATATGCTGCTTAAACTAACAGGACATGTTTAAATTATAATTTTCTTTATTTAGTAGAAAAAATCCGATCAAAATGTAGAATTAGCAAAATTTTGAATAGGTGACAATTTTTGCCCAAAATCAGATTTCGACATAATTTTCAGACCTGATGTAATTTATGAAGCCACAATTATGTAACATTTTGTAAGGTTATCGATGAGCAATCAGTTCGAGTAGGTTGATCATATTCCATTTGCCGCTATTACCGGAATATTATCTAACAATTTAAAAATTTATGCACGAACAAACATACCAACACATGAATTGTCATGAGGACCTCTTTACTAACATGATAAACTACTGTGAACCTTGCAGTATCTTTATTTGATGTTCAGCAGATTCTCAAATATCAAATTTAATGACTGGAGGACAAATGACACCTTTGATCAATCAATGACATATTATGTAATGTTCCGGTGATCTCGGGAGAATGATTGTTGTCGTCTTCGTTTGTTACGACGTTATTACCTGTACATACGTATTTCTAATAAGTGCCCAATGCTGCCCAGTAATGAAACAGAGCATCGAAGTTGGACACATCTTGCAATAACTTGAAAAGCGCGGATGGTACCGATGGTTTCCAAACAGTGGGTACCATTTTCGTAGTAAAGAAAGTACCGTGAATGGAAAATCTGCTACAAACATTTGAACCATAATTAAATGAGCCATTAAATTGCTACTTCAGATTCTTGACGAGCAATTGAAATTAAAAGAGCGGCAAATGGATTGATGCTTTGATCAGTATTTGTTGTGATTCCTTCTCATCTTTTTATTCCAAGATATAAGGCAACCTAACTTTGCACCTGTCAATTTCAAGTTCACATGGGATTAAACAATCTCATGTGATTGACGTCAATAAACTACTTTTATGAAACAAATCACTTGTGGTACGTCTAAATAAACCTTCTATAGGCATAGTACGTGTATAATTACTTTTATTATACAAGTATAAACGTGTATAATTACTTTTATTATACAAATATAATTATTTTACATATCTTAAATAATATTGTACCCGTTAGATTTATTTTATACAGACGGTACTGAGACGTATGAAATATCGTCATCAATGTTTTTATGTTTAATGTGTCTTGATATATATTTATATATTTTTTTTCTCATCTTGTAACCCTATTATGGGTGCCATCTGCCACACGCTTTGCGTTTTTGATGGCATCCACATCTCTGTATAGACTTATGTAGTATAATTTTAAACTGTATCGTTATAAATTATCATTGTCTATTATGTGAGATGAAAACAAATAAAGATTGAACATGAACAATAAAGATTGAACAAGGGTTGAAATTGCATGAAACGAACATGCTTACGATTTTGTTGAATTTTGAAAAAATACGTTTCTGACATAGGTATCTATCATTGTTGATAAATCAAAAACTAAAATGCTGTGTTAGGCCAAAGAAAAAAAAACCTCGAATTTTACTGCATTTCTTTTTTTTTTTTTTTTTTAAGGTTTTCAGGAGATTGTTTGCTTTTTATTTAATTTTTTTTTTACATCAA
>JXSR01S017621.1:18552-32030 GCA_000969725.1 Ophiothrix spiculata
TTTACTTTATTCATTTTTCTTTTGAACTTTTGATGTAGTAAGATATATTCGAGTAGATTGGCTGCAGAAGATAACAGGTACATGGTGGCAAAACAGCGAAACAAAAAATGTGGGCAGTATTGTAATCGTGAGTATTATTTTCTGATTGTCAAGATGCGATTCGTATTATTTACTTCATATAATTATACACAAGTAGTTGATGTAACAATAAACAACTTTATCATACGCAGGTCCAGAGTAGGGCTAAAGTGCAATACTTCATCAATTCATATATCTACAGTGCATTCTCTATCAATACACATATCTACAGTAGACGTAGCAATGCCGTGGCATCATTAACAATGATAAACATATCAACTGTATAGCGTAAACAGTGCACTAATTCATCATTAAAACATTTCAAGATGACAAATTGTAACAAAGGCGTAAAGAATCTGCATCTATCGTTCTTTATTTTGACGTTCATTCTAATCTTTTTCAGACAATGGTTTAAGTCGAAGAATGCACTCGAAGTTACTGACTCGTGGTCTGCAAATCCACTTGCCTTGGGATCCACGAATCATCACTTCTCGTGCATTCTCCATGACATGTATACACAGATCTATACAGTTGAGGTAAATAATACGGTAACACCCCGCTAATCCGAAGGTTCGCTAGTCCGAAAATGAAATAAGGTTCGCCAGTCCAAAAGCGCATTTCCCTTTACCTGAGGACTCGCTTGTCCGAATTTGTAAAAGGTCCGTCAGTCCGAAAATAGGGTTCACTAGTCCACTAATCCTATAGGGTTCGCTAGTCTGAAAATGAAAAAAGATCCGCTAGTCCGAAAAAAAAAAACTGGTTGCTAATCAACAAATTTAATTATTTTTCGGACTAGCGGACCTTATTTCATTTTCGAACAAGCGAACCTTATTTCATTTTCGGACCAGTGAACCTTTTTGTTTCATTTTCGGACTGGCAAACCTTATTTCATTTTCGGACTGGCAAACCTTATTTCATTTTCGGACTAGCGAACTTTTTTTTCATTTTCGGACTGACGAACCTTAGGATTAGCGAACTCTTTTTGATTTCGGACAAGCGGACCTTATTTCATTTTCGGACTAGCGTACCTTATTTCATTTTCGGATTAGTGTACCTTCGGACTAGTGAACCTTCGGACTGACGAACCTTCGGACCAACGGGCTGTAATCAATAATATATCATGTATATGCAACCTCATCATGTTCATCAATATGTACAGTAGATAAGCAATTCATATACATTGATACAGCAGAATCATCTGTGCCTAGAATCTACCTTAAGTATGACCTTTCTCAATTTAGGGGCGATTAATTGCTTGAGACATAAACATGGAATTACCATTCACATATAATTCAAATAAAGTGTGTATCGTTCTCGAAATGTCATCATTGAATCACGACCGCCAACTTTTATTAACCATGACATTATAAGCACAATTAGACCAACAAAAGCACCTCAAATTAGTTTTCATCAAATGGTGTACTGCAAGTAATCATTTTTGAAATCAGAAAACACTGGAAAATTTAAAACGTCCGGTGTGCGAACTTGAAATACGGCAATGCCGGATGTCGATCGCATAGAAGTTAGTCACGTTCTACGGGGCCTTAGAGTGATCGGTTAGCAAGCGCTGATCTGCCTAATTGACTAATATTCTCATTATTGAGTTGATTCTATATTAAAAATTACTAAAAATAAAAATTTCATTGAAACGCGTATTTAAATTGTAAATTAGATGTAAAATTATACAATGAAATAGATCGTTTATGGCCAATATTTTCACCTGCATGACTTTTTATGTACTTTTTCTGTCAGTATAAAAAATAAGTATAAATATGAACTTCAGAGTAAACACTTTCCGAATGACGCAAATGTGACCCGTTATATCGAAAGGTACCTTAAGGTCGGCATAGTAAATTACGAGATACGGGCCATTGAAGCTGAGCATAGTCAAAAATCACATCCAACATTTGAAGTGTATTCTATTATATTAAACAAGTTCCAACATCCAAAACATAAGACAAATGTAATAAAAACTGAGATAAAAATCCTTTCTCCATTCAAGTTTTACCAGTAAAGAAACTCTTAACTCGATTTTCTCAAAACTATAGTTTTCTGAATCAGCCGGATGCCTTTTACCAATTTTGGGTGGAACTTCGCAATCGAACATCCAATAACCAAAAGCAAGGTGTCATTTTTAAGCCTGAAATATAATCTCTCAGATGAGACCAAAATTTATTTGTTGGTCTCAGATGAGACCAAAAAATTAATTTTCATTTTGGGACCCTTAAGGTATACTTTCGATATGACGGGTCACAAATGTTCTGAAGTACGTAATATATCATCACGATTCAGATACTAACATGCATGCTATCTCAAATGTGGATCGTCATATCGAAAGGTACCTTAATACCGGCATAGTACATTACGAGATACGGGCCACTGAAGCTAAGCGTAGTCAAATATCACGTTCAAGGTCGAATTTCTAATTTCATCAGAAAGGTTATTATTGAAGTGTATTCTATCATATTAATCAGGTTCCAACATCCAAAACATAAAAAAAAAATGTATTAAAAACCAAGCTAAAAATCCTCTCTCCATTCAGGATTTACTAAGTACAAAAACTTTAAACTCGATTTTCTCAGAACTATAGTTTTCCGAATCAGCCCGATGCCTTTTACCAATTTGGGTGTAACTTCGCAACCGAACATTCAATAAATAAAAGCAAGGTGTCATTTTAAAGCTTAAAATCTCAGCTTTCAGATGAGACCAAAAAATCAATTTTGATTTTGCCGACCTTAAGGTACCTTTCGATATGACGGGTCACAAATTATAATCCAGGAAAGATATTCAGTTTTGATGCCCAGCATTGAAAAAAAGCTAACAAAAGTTATTCTTCCCAACACGTTTCTGTGTCCATAATGATATACTAAAAAACTGTTTTGTCAACAACTACATGTATTCAGTCTGTGGACACAATGGCCGTGGCATTTGGCGCTTCCTTCAGACATAATCGGTTTCAAATCAAAAAGATTTTTTCACAACAGCAAGGGAAATGTTATATGCAAATGAGCTTATAATGAGCAATCAATTTAATTTTCGAAAAATATAGGAAAAAAACGCAAGATTTTTTTTCTGACGTGACCTGTCAGAAAAGGTCTGACTTTAAACCCTATATACATACATACATACATACATACACTGGCATTTGTAAAGCGCCTTTTAATCAAAAGGATACAAAGCGCTGAGAAAGAGAAGGGAAAAAAGGGAAACGAAGAGGACACAACCAACTAATTTGGGAAAAGGTGACTTTTGATCGACTTCTTGAAGGAGACAATGGTAGTGGAGCCTCTGGCCACAGCAGGGAGTTTATTCCATAGGCGTGGCGCTGAGGTAGAAAATGCCATATCGCCAGCGAGAGTACGGGTCCTTGGATCAATGCAAATAGAAAATGGGGATGCGGATAAAAATATTTAGAATTTTTCCGATAAGATACGTTTGACCGTTGGGAATACAAGTTCTTCATTTTATTAGATTTCAAACAACATGAACAAAAATCGTCAATTTTATAATCATATGGTCATATTCATAAAAATACGTGCTGGTTGTTTTACAAACCCTTATGTCTATTGACATCAAATAGCTTCATCTGTAGGATTGTTTATAACTAGCTTGATAATTTTATGCTAGAAAAATGCAGGAAAGTAAATTCTGTATAGCATAAAATACCTCAAGCTACATGTCTATTAGTTGATAAAATCTGCTAAATACACATTTATGCGTTTAAGACCTTTAAAATTAGTAAATAAAACGAGAAAAATGTAGTGCAATTAGATGTACGAAAGGGACAAGATGTCAGCCATGATATAATTTATATTCACGCGTTGAATATCCTGTGAGCATCGTAAACCGACAAGTAGAACCTTTCATAGATCTATGGGTCTCATTTACCATGCTGCTTTTACCATGTTTATCTGAAGAATTTCCTTTGTTTCCTTTGTAAATGTATTTAATCGAAGGAAAAGCAATCTATTATGATGAAAAAAGAATACTTTGATATTTAAAAAGCGCTAGCGAGTTTCGAACCAGGGACCTTGTGGACCCTTCCACACTGGCTACAGTATCTTCCTAAACTGGCTATTGAGTAAATACCGGTATCTCCATTTTCATTTGTTGATACATATACTGTATAATGCACCAAACAATTACTTGTCTGTGTCTCCGATCTCAAGATATGTTCAAAAGGACTGCCATATGACATGTTTTCCACAACTCAGATGTCATTATGGACACCTTGAAATATAATGTGAAGAATAACCTCTTTAGAAGTTGTTGTCCATGTTTTCTACGTCGGGCATAATAATCAATTGAATATCTTTCTTGGACTCTGTGTTAGATGGGACAAATATGAATCGTGATGATAATATGGCACTGTTTGGACCACAATCTTAACAACATTTTGAATTTGTAGCAAGTAATTGAAATGTTTTGTTTTAGGGACAAATGTTTCTATCGTAAATAACCCTCAGTCACATTTCCTACTGATACTTTTGAATGTTTAATGTTTCTGGACCTCTTTTTAATATCGCTCTGAATTGTTTTTGTGGAAAAAGTATTTTAGAATTTATACTGTTTTGGAATTTTGAATTTGAATCATTTGAATGACATATTTTGGGAGAAATGTTTTTGCAGTGAAGAGTGGAGATGGAAAATATTCTTGGGGCCATTTTTGCTATGAAACATTTTCCACAAAGGAGAAAATTGAGGGAATTTTGGTATGTTGTTTCCAATTTAACTGACGACCTTTCCCGAAAATTTCAGAAGTGCCATATTTATTTTTGAATTAGACCTTTTGGTTGATTTTCCTGGCTTATTGAAGATAATTTTTTTCGGTGGTTTTACATGACGTGACCGTGTCGTAAATATACCGCGCGAAATATTCAAAAGTCACAATTTTCTAGACCGTCAAGAGCCTGGTGATCCGTATATAACTGCAGGAACAGAAAGGACGAAGCAAGACGTTTCTTTGCATCATGGCTACTGAATCACAATTATGTTCAACGCAATACCACTGAAACAAATTGCTGGTGGTTGATAGCATCATTTGGGTTACTAAATGTTGAGATTTATTCAATTTAGCCTATCCATGTCATAAGCGATCTTCAGTATGATTAGTTGAGGACTGATGCTGTACAGGCTGGTATAGCAGGTATAATATGGACTTCCAATAGCGTCCATACCAGACAAGCGATTGCACTTTTGTTTTATTATGATTTATCTCATCAATATTTTAATTATTTTGTTCTTTCCAGAATTTGGTGACTGCACGGGTCTATTTTATTAAACTTCATCATCGCTAATTGGCTGCTAAATTAGGTAGTAATAACTTCATGTCCGGATCGTCCTGGGCTTCTGTACTTCGATGAAATTAATCTAACGAGGAAAGACTTACAAAATAATTTCCAGTTAATTTTTCACATTATATTACTTTAATGAAGTCTTTGCTAGGATGATTAAGGAATATTATATAGTTGTGGTTTTAATAAGGTTATAAAATGAGACTCGCTATATTTGAACATGATGAATATGCAGACCAATGAATTAGCAATAAAAAAATCAAATGCTGCTATATAGAGTGTGGTAAAAATTGCAGCTTATTAATATATTGACGTTCATTTTGAACTATTTGAGAACATAAATCTTGACTAATGATTCGTTAAATTAATTGTATGAACCCTATTTCAAGGGGCTATGATCAGCTAAACAAGGGCAGTCTCTGCTCATTGGTCATGAATTCATGAGTTAAACATTTTGCAGTGTTTTATTGTCGCACCTGTTTTGATCAGTAGCTGGATCTAATGAAAAACTCAAATATGGGTACAAATATAGAGTAATAGACAAATAAATTTAATGAATTAAGTAATTACAAAATTGAAATGCAATGAGGGAAGAAAATATAATAAAACATCCTTACTGCACAGTTGTTGCTCCATGTGTTTTGCCATAAAAGGCAGCAATTTTCACATGAGCCAAAAATCCAATTACAACAAAGATATTTCAAAAGCAAACACAAAAGAAATCGGTAAGGGACATTTCCAGATACAAAATGTGATTTTAATCAGTTGGTCACATTTTGAGTAAATTTGCATATACTTTAAAATATTTGTTGTCGAATTTTTAGATATTAAAAAAGTTATTTCGGAAACTTATTGATTTTAGGAATCTAAACTCTTTGGTCTATAAAAATGTATTTTTCCTTTTTTTCAAAGTAAAGGTTTGGTTCTTAAATATTGACAAAACCATCGGAATTGTTGCTGTAATTATATTTTTGAGAAAGTTATTGAGGAACTATTTTGTCCTGGCACTTTATATTGTTGAACATTAACTAGAATTACTTTGGACTTAATTTGGAAAAATCAAAACTACGTTCCTGTAGCTAAATGTATAATCTACTAGAAGCTGTAAATCAAAGTTTGAAGTTGCACATTTCCTCATTTAAATTTTTCTATGTAATTACCCTGTCGGAAAAATGATTTTGTTTTAAATAATGAAATCAGATTTATCAGACCATGTGTTTTTACATTTTTCTATGCTACAGAGTATTGATTAGAATGAGGATCGGATCGAAAATTATTTGAGTAAGTCATTTCTTACGTTTAATCATAAAGCTGAATAATAAGACCTAATTTTCTGGTATCAAATTGTCCTTCTAACTGTTCTAGATGACGGTATATCATAGCGAATTAGCCATGGTTTAATTTGCCTCTCTTTGATGGACCAACTTATGGCATTGACACATATTATTGGCCTAATAACATATTAATAGACTTTCATTAAAGCTAGTAAAGAATTGATGAAATTTATTTCAATTTTCATTTCGATTTCTACTGAGGCCAACAATTAACTAATTCTCTACAAAGTGGTATTAATTGAGATGACTGGATCGATGCATGGAGCATGGATTTTTTTGTAAGTTAGATTTAGAGATCTCGAGGGTTAGATCCTAAATTTCATTTTGAATAAATATTTATTTATGTACATGATACGTTTTACTAGCATCACATTTCATAACACATTTTTAAATATCTACATGCACATGTTTAGATTATAAATAGTCATTTTTGATTTCTAAATATACAAAGTCTTATTCCTAAACATCAGGTATCACAATTTGATCAAATTAAGGACAATTTTTAAAAAGGTGTTCAATCTCTGAACACACTATGCCTCAAACTTTTGTCGGGATGTGAAATTCTTTCCGTTACGTAATGTTTCATCATACCTGCTTTTTTTATTGGTTGCAATAAAGTGAGGAAGTGGAATGACAAGTCTAATTATTTTGTCTCAATAAAATTACTTGGGATTTTTGACCATATGGGCTGCATGATATATTTATATATGAGATGCATATTCATATTTATTTCATTTTCCATCATCCAAAAACAAAACATACAAAAATGCAAACACGAAATCCATGACAAGCAAGAAGCGGTATTTTATCAAACGGTTATGGCCTGCAAAACGACGTAACCTGGTTATAAATGCAATATAGGTATGCAAGAAGTTCCTGTTTCAAAATAATTATTTGAGATATGTTTGTCTTTACACAGGTAATAAAATACAATCAGTCCAATTTCCAAATAAACAAATGATCGACACTTTTTAATCCTTTAGATTGAATCGTGTCGCAGTTGATTTTATCTTCATGATTTTGCTGAATTCGTATCAATTTGTTTTACTGCAAAGATCATGAAGATAACGAGCTGTTTGAAAGGTATAAATTTTGAACATCTGTCAATATACAGATTCTGTTCCAAATATTCCTGGTAAAACCTATTGCCATCGGCACATCATATACAAATTTGAACCTTTATGAATTACACATTTTGATAGAAACAAACGATGAAACTTAATTATTAGATTTACACCATTAAGTATCTTGTAATCACGTGCAACCTGACGCCATTATAATCCTAAATTACAGAGGCTAATTAAATCTTAACAGCTAATTGCAGAGAAATTCATCAGTTCCAATGTAATTTGACGATAAAAATGCAATATGCAAGCTAATTTTGGACAACAATTTTCTGGAACTCGGCAATTACACTTCACACCTGGATACCATAGAAGGCATTTAATTTTTTGCTATTAGATGCATAAATTTATATAAATGAATTATTTGGCCACAGTATCATCACCAAAAGATCATTTTTTACCACAACTGATGAGGTATATTACTGTTTGTACATTTGTTAATAAGCAAATACATGTAATAAAATTTTATAGTGTTGGCATGATTAGTGTCAATATTGTAGTAACCAAGGTCCAAGCCACGATTTCAAATGCATGTATGATGTACATTTTGAATGGAGAGGCTTTCCCCTACAAGATATGATATGGTAAAAATTGCCCCGACCATAATGCAGGTCATAAATATATTCTTTATAAAATGTTAACATTTGAAAGTTAGTGAACAATAGCCCATGGAAAGTAAAACGAATAGAACGCCATAGGCTGCACGGTACTTATTTTCTCCTCATGACCGTATAAGTGGTTTACAGCAAGAACTTCAGTGTTGTGACAAAGCCTTAGACATACGACGTAAGAAGGATGTCCCACCATTTTCAGAGATGTTACTGACTATTGCTGCATGGATAAAGGTGGCTGTCCCGACGATTTGCTACGGAAGTCAGAGTGTGGGGTTCTGTAATGCGATGTAAGTCTTTGTCAAAGACGCTTCAAATGTCAACTCAAATGAGCGCCGAACGCGCGAGACGAACACCAGAGGCGCGAGTTAGCAAGCGCTTACAAAGTCTTGATGAATAAGACTCGGTATACATGTTATTATAGATTGTTGTGCGTTTTGTAAACGACTGTAACCGCTGCTACCTGACGTCTTTGTTGAAACGAAGCCATGTTGAGTTCTAGTCTGACTTTATCCTTATCCACACCAATAACTCGGAGTGTCTTCATGTGTAATCCAACAATCTGAGTCCATTCTTCACATCTGCTGTAGACTTGTACATATAGATGATGTAGTGTATTGATTACGCCTATTGTAGATTATTAATTGAAGTTAATTAAAGTAATTAAATAATTGAATATTGGAATGCAAGAATGACCCAAGTCCTCTAATTTTGGGGCACTTGCGGTGCGGATTCATTTTAGTCCTTCACACACAAGGTACCGGTAGTCGTGGTTATAGGAAAGTCTCTCCTGTGTATCTGTGTATAACTCAATTTTGAAAAACAAAATGGACTTGGGTCAGTCTTGCATTCTGGTATTCAATTGTTTTATGCCTTTAAGTGCCTCTCAGTGGTAGTTTAAACCAAAGAGGTGACCATTGTCACATAAACTATCAAAGTCTCAAGGCCAGGAGTTATAGGCATCTTCCAAGGTCGTCAAAAATGAACTTCATGGGAATAGTTTTAACTTGGGTTGACAGTAGAATACTTGATGTGATGCCTCTATGAACAGACACCATGCTTGAATAAGAGAAAATGGTGAAAAAAAATCTGTAGGATTGAGAGTTGTAATCACTTTATGACCCTGTTATAGTTTTTTTTTAATGCCAGAAAATTCATATCCTTATAGCCACATATCTTAGTGTTGATTGCATTATGCCGTCCATACCAGCGGTCAGACGAGTGACATTTGTAAGCAATAATTCAGTAGCCTAGTTCACATGTTTTGTAAATGCATAACAATGTATTTTGTAAGCTTTTGTTAACCCTTATTTCAGACTCAGATCCATGTATATTATATGACATTAATCTTTGTTTCTAGATTCTTCTAGGACTCCGTAGCCACGTAGCCACGTAGTCGTAGTAGTTGTGTCGTGAAGATATCATCTTCATATCACCTATAGTCAATTGACATAAAAGATTCTAGACGGATTATGTGCAATTGGCCTATACTATACAAAAGTGACAATTCTAAATCATTACAAAATCAAGTAAAATATGCTGAGGTTTGATGATTCTCTAAGGTCAACCAAGTTGAGGAAAGGTATGATTATTTGTTCTGTTGCTTACATGATTACTGTATTCTTGATTAAACTTCTGTTAGGTCGCAAAATTAACCATTATAAATTAGTTTATTTGTCTATATACGGGTACTTGATTTGTTGATCAAATTTTCTCATTTTAACCCTGGGATTGCTATTGAAATTGTGCATACATGTTTTCTTAATAATTATATACATTGTTTGTGACATCTTAAATGCCACATGCATCATGTGGATGTCCGTTGAAATGCACAGTCATACTTAACCTATGTTAAATGCTTATAACACAACCAAAAGATTGATATCTTATAAGAATACAATCTTACACGAAACACTCAACCATATCACGGGTTAAGATATTGAAGGAAACTTCATTTCGCCAAACCGTCGGTCTCTGATGAGGACGAGCATCCCTGATTACTTCCTTCGATTTGGATGACATTATGATCGTGTTTTGGCACCAGTTGTTCATCCTAGACCTTGAATTACACACATAAATGAACGTTAATTGAAATTTAATGAGTGAAATTGTCAGGTCGGTGTAGCAACTAGAGCGAAAACAGAAATACATAAGCAAGATAAAAAAAAAACAGACTGCAGTAACTGTAAAGTGACAATACGGTAAATAAATAAAAACAAAAGCATTTTCGTTTCTTTTGTTAAAAAATTATATCAGAGACAAAACTAAAAAACCTGGGTCAAAAGTCAGTTGGGCAAGTGCAGGATGTTTTGTAAATGTCAAGGTTAATTTTTTTACGGTATGATCATCATTATCAAACAAATAACAAGTATCTAAGCTACATAAAAGTAATAAGACCAAAATGTAAATCGCCAATTTGTATACTTTTTCTTTCAAATTTTTTTCTCATGGTATAATCTTTTTCATATGAACAATATTTATTCTACATTTTCTAATTTTACAATAATACGTACAAGTGTTTGTGATGATGAAATGTAACTGAACAATAAGCCGAATTCATAACAGTAGCAATTGCCAAAAAGACATTCAGAAAAAGCAATAGTGAGGGCTAATTCCATCGTGACAGGCGTGACTTTTGCATGAACGTTTTTGTCTACGAATAGCTGGTAAATTTTATCTACAGGCAATACTACGGACACATCCCTATATGTTGTAGTAAACATTCCATATGGGATGCAAAAAGTGAAAATTTTAATGTAACTCAATCACTGTCTTTAAAATGGGGACACAAAGTGTGCGTGACAGGCGTGACCTAAACTGACACTGCCTTAGTATTCATAGTCCCAGATTTTAGCAATGAATCTGTTGTTATAACTTCTTTATTTATGATTATGATTTATTTTCAACAGTTTTTAATACTGTCTTATGCAAGTCTTATCTATTTTTGAGCTTTAACTCTTGTCCTCCTGAGCTATTTTTGTAACACGTCCTCCGGAGGGTTGTTGCAACCACTGTAATATTTTAGAACGGAACCTCCTATGAACTTGCTTTTGCTATTAATAGATAGGTATGACCCTCCCCTATCCAACGATACCAAGATCATTAAAATCGACCAAAGCCTTACGTAATTATGACGTCATAAAGCACTTTCGGATTGGAAAATCAGGTAAAATTGCATTATGGCAAAAATGGCCACCAAAAAAGCAAAATTTTGCTATAAATGTTCCAAACAACAGATATTCGTCGATTTTTTTGCTAATTAAGAAGGGAAATGATGATTCTAACATGTCTCTTTAGTTTGAGTCTTATAGCATGCACATTTTTTTCAAAATGGTGACTTAAACATTTCCGGGATTTCGACTTCGTGACAGGCGTGACCGATTTTGAGATGTTATAGTGGAGAAATAAGCAATCACTGAATGTTTGTATATTGCTTTGCAGATGAAGACTCCATGATAGAAGATAGATATTGATGCTTCACCGAAACATGACCTTTTAATAAAACACAGCAAAAACTTTTCATGGTTTTCGTGACAGGCGTGACATCTGAAAACGGCAAATTCTAACAACACACTACTCGGCTATGATTAACATTTATTACTAAAACATGATTGTACTATAGAGCACAGACACTGAGGCTTCGTATACACTTATAAGGAAAAATCTCAGATGTTTTTCTCTGTTTCAGTACCAAATCACTTTTTGGTGCAAATGTAAGGGTAAAATGTTACTAAGGCAACATCCAACTTATACCAGTCATAAAATAAGTTCTATTTGCTTTATGGAATAAACAAAAGTAGTTCCTGAGACCTTGATTTGTTTACTTTCAACTCAGGTATAACTTTTATGTCAGAATTGAACTTGGAAAATTCATGTATGTGATACAAGATCACGGAATTAGCCTGAGACTAGAAAAGATTTACTATAGTGAATTTTTTTAATTCCTGTCACTAAGCGCATATTGGTGATGGTAAGATTATATTTGGAGGGGATCAGTCTAGCGGTAACGACCCTCTCAATGGGCTCATTAAGCGAATTCTATATTCCAAGTCTCGCAAAACGAGAAAAAAAATTGGTCGCGAGATTTTGTTTTTTTAACGTGACCTGCTAAATAGGCTGACTTTGAACCCATATTACCTGAAAAGGTTGAGAGCAAACGCAAATTGAAAACGTGGGTATGAAAATTTGGAGTTTTTCCAATAAAATTTATGTAAATTTTTGTGCTGTTGATTAAAAATGAGAATTATATGGTATTTTCTTTTAAAATCAACGATTTTAAGCCTTTCGAAACACACGAATTTGAACCCCTACATCAATCTTGTTTTAGAAGATAAGAAATGGTGTGTATGAGCAGTTCTGGTAGAAAACCTAAAAAACTCAGATTTATGAAATTTGAAAAATATATTTTGCCTGTAAGGTCTGTAACGTGAAGAAATAAGGAGAGGAAAAATATACGTTGATGTGATGTACGAAAGGCATCTAATATCGGCTCTTCGGCAATTTGTATTGCGACAGCTGGGCATCAAAAGTTCGATAAGTACTACCTTTGATCACGACGGGTCATCCTCTGACGTCAGAAACCTGCTCGAATCTCATGTCAGCATGGTGAGAGTTTATTTTGACTGGCCTCGCTGACATGGAATATCTTGTACTTCTTGCGAAATGTAATGCATTCAACATTTATTTTCCAGACTGAAAAGTCACCTTTTTGGTTCTTATATATAGATTTTGCTAAAAATTCTAGAATTTCATTCGTTACAGTGAATAATTGAAGAAAAACCAATACGCTGCGCAAAAAAAAAATGAAATTTTCAAAACGAATCCAAAGGGGTTTGAACCCTTGATCCTGAGATTCAAGATTAGAATTCCTGATTTCTTTTCTCACGAAGTAAGGGCTGAGAGTAAATTGTACAATTGTGTAGGGTGTGGCCATCCTTCTCTTTCTCTTTTTCTTGCTATCTTTTCTATTTTCGGCATCTTTTCAAAGATGCATTGGCCAGCATGCATAGATTAGCCATTTCTGGCTATCCAGGTTGG
>JXSR01S017623.1:9441-20073 GCA_000969725.1 Ophiothrix spiculata
ATACAAAAGAGTAAAACCCTTTTATGTTCATAAAAAATTTTGTTGATGTAATTCGGCGCAAAAAGGCGCAACATAATAAGCTTCTTCATCAAATGAAGCTTAATCACATGATACAAATTTGTACATATATACTAATAGCATGAGTGTAGTTCCCAAATTGCTGAAGCCAATGTTTGTCGCCTATGTTCATCTATTGCCACTTACCGTAACCTGGCAAAATCCGCAAGTATGTGTATCTCTAATGTGATACTATACTTTGTTTACTATAAAACTGCTCATGACCTAAACAGTTCATTAATGATCCTATTTGATAGACTTAGATGAACCAATACCATGAATAGCAATACGAAATGAAATATTGCTTGATGCAGTTAAGGGCAGAAATAAGATGAGTAGTTAACATATTTTGTAAATATTTTGTATATTTTCAATGGTGTACTTAAGCACAGAGTAAAATTTAAAATCCTTGATAATAAGATTAATGTTGGACAGATGAACTTATTTCACAAAATAAAAGCTTCTAATGCCAATATCTGGTTTTATTTAGTCAGCTGTATTCGTGGACAAAAGCACGTTGTTTACAGTACAAGTTTTAACGTTTGTAAAATTTAAAAAATAGACCCTTATTGAATTTTTTCTTCAGAATTACACCAAATGTCAATGATAATGTGAAAGTGTCTTTGGATAAACGTCATATATGCAACATAAACAGAAATAGAATAAAATAAAATAAAATAATTGAAAATCCTCTCCAACTACATCTATATAAATTTAAGAAAAATCGTTCTTGTTCAAAAATTTATAATAAATACTTTAAAGTATAAAGTTGTGAGTATATATTCGACATAATTAATAGTAATTATTGCACACGCTACTCACACATCCATAAACAATAAGAGCGATCAATCTGATTATTTTCGTCAACAAAGGCTGCACTGGTTGTGATGGATTATGGCTGGCATTTTGTAATAAAATATGTGAAGGTGAAATTAATTAGTGCAGTTATATGTATCAAACGTGGCTCGGCAAAATCAATTAGCAAACATAAACCAATCCGGTTCGCCACTATACAAAACAATACAGCAATTTATTTCAGAGTGTTATCTTCTGCCGTAATTTTGTCAATGTATTCATGTTATGATTCTGATTGTATTCAACGATCAATTGCGATGGCTCATCTCGAAATGGGGGACTTTGCAGATGAACTCAATTTTGATTTTATCATTTCATCTGTTGCAACATTTTCTAAACTTTAAAATGACACATTATTTGTTGAAATTGATCAAGGCGATCAAATTTTACAACAGAAAATCTGTCGGAAATTCTTATAATTTTCTTTATTTTTTACTGCCTATTTTCATCAGTTTCTTGAAAAGTGTTCTGTCACAGAGTCCCCCTTTTCGGGGTGAGTCATCACAATTATTCTAATCATTTTGGTATGAATTTGTTATCCATAAAATTTTCATTCGAACATGAAGCTTCATTAGAAGTAACATTTTCCTGACAATAGACCTGCCTATTAAAGAAGTACGTGATTTTTCTATATTATTTTGCTTTAGAAAAAATAAAATTATTTGCTGTTCTATGGGAACGCATATAATGAATAGACAGAACGTTTTGCTAATACTTGTCAAACTATCATTTTACCCGTTTATGATATTTTGGATAGCTAAATCTATTTTTCAAGTAATGTTATACTACCCCTTTAAACCATTCCGCATTATAAAAATACGGCTAATACAAAACTATCCAATTGTCTCATCCACCTGTTATTTTTAAAGATATATTTCATTGTACTGCCAAAAAATTGTCACACTAAAACATACTCAGTCATATTTATGTGACTTGGGAATTAAATATTGGAAATATGCAAAAAATACGGGTACAAATGCAATTTAAAACAATCGTCAAGTTCTATTTTAAAGAAACAAATTGTCTGCGAAAGAGATATGTTTTATTCTTTCGAATAATACAAATGAAAAAAACTAAATAATGATATTTATTTTGCGTTAGTTGTTATTTGTCTGAAAGATAATTAATATCCATTTTGTTAAGTTCAATCACACGGTTCTTAGAGTAGAACCGTAACTGATTTGTTGAGCACTTAATCTTGGCAAATTGATAATTACGTTTTCAAATATTAATAAAGTGATTCCCAATCGGCAAATGCCATTGCGTCCATTTTACAAACGGGTGACTGTCTCTCTTCCCCAATGTGTTTTGCCATTTGGAGAGAAAAAAAAAACATGTTTGTTGTTTGCGTGCTGTCTGTTTCTTTGTTTACATGTGTATTTATTTGTTTGTTTCGTCACCTGTAGTTCAAAATGCTTTGAGCATATTTAAAAATAACTACCATATCTAATAATAAATTTCTTTTCAGAATATGACATTCCATTTTGTACAAAATCTAGACGCAACCACATTGAAACGAAATCCCAATTCCCCTGGCGAGAACGGCAGAGGAACAAGGGCGAAACCAGAAGATAAAGCCATGGTGCAAAAGGGATGGAAACATGCCTCGTTCAATGAGTTTGTTAGTGACATGATATCAGTAGAACGCTCCATTAAAGACACCAGACCATCACAGTAAGGATTTTATATATTCATATTATTGAATAGTGTTACTTTAATTTTTAAACTGTGACGTATGGCTTCTTTCACAACAATAATAATGTTTTTAATGAGCAAATAACTGAGGTAAAACATCTTTTTTTTTTGCTTTGTAAAATGTTTTCAACCGGTTAAACTGCTTCCTATTTAATACATACTAATTACAGTGTCCAAAAAGATTTTAGCAGTATTTAATCAACTCAGAAATTGAGTATAGAGATTAATAATCAAACCAGTCGAGGAAAACAAAGCCGGTTGTAGATGTAATTGGTTTTCTTGGACAATGTTAAGAAAACATGAATGATCACATTCGAATCTAAATATCAAAGGTATCCAAAATTTGATCACTACAAGATAAACGAAATTAAAATACATATCACAACACGACACGATCTTACACACACACACCTCTGATAACATCAGATTTCGTTACATTTCATGAAAATAGTACAAGCAAATTTCATTTATTTGCCGATTTTTTTTTTTTTTAAATCTGCTAACGTATTGTACTAAGATTAATATTAGATCTCTTACGAATCCTTTCATGATTATGAAGATAGGAACAAAAATGATATTAACGTTATAGTGATTATTATATATAATGTAGCGAGAAATTGTTCCACCAGATTTACACAACAAAACTCCTGTAACCTGCATATTGTACCACAATGGTTCAGTGACTGTACGTTTGAAACGGTGCACTATTTGCAGAGCCAGTTCACTTACTCTGGTGTGATATCTGTACTATCAGTTACTCAGAAGCTACATGTAAAAACCGCACAGTATCGGAACAAGTGTGGTGCTATCAGCATGCCATATATATAAGAACGTTGATGTGTAGGTTAGATATCAAGCATGTTTATTCACATAAATCAACTAGATCGGTAATCTCGATAACTAGGATATTGAGATATAAAAATCTTTGCCAATTTTACTTTATTTATAATTGTTTGAATACCTGCCTATAAATGTAAAAATAAATTATTTTAAGTATCGTAAAAATAATAAAATCATTACCTATTTAACATTTTGACAAACTTGAGAAAATTAAAAAAATCAGTCTAATATTTGCCTTTTTGAACATGTCTTGTATAATAAGTTGATTATACAAATTTACAAAGCCACTGGGTCATTCCAATCTCAAATGTCACAAACGTTACCAAAATGTTACACGATCCTGCCCTCGAATTTGAATGAGCTTGAGATATCTTCATGGGCTGCTGCATACCTGGAACATAACCAAAGCTCATTCAAATTGAAGGTCAAGAACATGTAACATTTTGGTAAAGTTTGTGACATTTGAGATTGGAATGACCCGGCCCTATGTTTACATGTCTTTAGAAGTATTATGTTACCATCAAACATCACTTTGGTTATTTCATAAATTAAAATATACGATGTAATAACATATTTGTGAGATGGGCAGAATTATGAGTGAGATAGGCAAAAATATTTTTGCTTTACTGACAACGTGTTAGGCAGAAATATAAAGTGAGATAAGCAATTACTATATTATAACATGTTGTGAGATTTAAAGTGACATTTTATTTTATTCTAAATATGTCGCAGACTTGATTTGACTTTGAAGAACATGTTCAAGGTGTTACGACCCAAAACAAGGATCAAGGTCAGAATTAACCTTTCGGGTTCGAGCTAAAAGCACTCCAAAAAGTTCCAAAACTCCATCCACTCTGCCTTTATCTTCTCTAAAATATCTCAATGATATAACTCCAATAGCCACATAGCGTCCTTTATAGCTAACAAAGCTGACTGACCCCAAATATACTAATGCATCTCCTTTTATACTCATTTACACTTATCTGGAAAAACCTCTTAATTCCACGCCATTCTAGCAAACACAATAAATATTTCATCATCATTATAGCCAACATAACATAGAACATTCCAGGCCAATCTCCATTCATGAGTATTTGGGGATTCCCCATGTAACCAGGGTAACAGTCAAACACACAGTTGTTGTTTACATTTATCACACAATAGCACTGTCCAACACACCACACACATGATTGACAGCTAAACAAAAGAGCTATTATTACTCAAGTAGGTACCACTTCCTATTAGCCCTTTTGTGTTGTATTAAAATCATCTTGTGCATAACAGATTGGCCACTCACATATTATGTCTGACTTATGGTACTGCTTTACTCAAAACTTTATATTAATGAATTACATATTCAGGGGCCTGTAACAAAGGTCATATACATTTTTTATTTACCGACAGCAGATTTTGTCAAATTGTTAGATAGGCAATACATTATTAGCGTGATGAAAATCATTTCAATTTTTTGAGTTCGTGTTGAATGTGTCTCACGTGACTCAAAGTTTATTTCCTTACATTATTTTTATGTTTTGAATAAATTATTTGGTTATGTGTCTACAAAATATATCAAAATATAATATTTCCTTCAATTTCATAAAGATCTGCAAAGAATTCAATTTTGATAGTTTGTATTAAACGCGAGTCACATTCAAAGTTTCTTTCTCTGTAAGCCATATAAAAAGCTTATTTTAAAAGCATGAGCTTATAATAATAAGCTTTACACATGAGGCATTGATGCTCCATTACCAACAGAATTTGAATCCAATATATTGCATCGCTGGGACAATCAATGTATGATTGATAGAGTATGAAATGGAGTTCGCATTTTTTTTAACATCTCGCACTAGCTAGCCAGGTAGATCTTGGAAATTAATAAAAAGAGTTCAAGTTAATGTAAAAATCATACATTGACAAACAGAAATAGCTTTCTAAATATCAAGTATCAAGCCACATATTATTCAATTCAGCTTAAAGTTTATTGTGATGTATGTCTTCTTTTGAAGATGGAACCATAGCCTTTTCTGTCGAAATGTTATTAACAAATACAAACAAATCAAATAGTAATCCGTCTCGATTAATCTGACACACCTGCATTGTTTTTGTCGTAATTTAGGATCTCTCAATATCAGATAAAATAGAACTTGATGCCTCCAACTGTCTGTGATTGATGCTTGGCCATGGACCGGGATATCCACTGAAACGTACAATCAATAATAAAATCTCAAGTGTCCATGAACTTTGTTTCTTTTAAATTCCATAATACTGTGTACTAATTTTGAGAAGTATTTGTCTCTTCCAGTTTTCCATCGTCTCTTAGAATCGGTATATACTTAAATATGGCGAATTATTCAAGATGGAAATTCATAGAAAAATAGACACCATATTTAATCATAAAATGTCAAGCCGGTTTAAATATTATAGACTGAGGAAAACAAATAATCTTTTCATTCAACATCAAGTTATGGAAAAGAGGAGAAGAAGTAACGGACATATATCAATTAGTTCTTCAATTGCAAGACTGATTATCTGGCAAGGTTTTTTTTAGATTTGTTGACCATTGTTGACTACAAATATAAACTTTTGCTATAAATCATTTTTGGATCAGAATTGTGAAACCAAAATAGCGGAATACTTTAGACGGAGAGCCTAATCCATGAAAATAGCACTGATCAGACAAGATTGATTATATCAGACAAGACGTATAATGCACTATTAGCAATTTGCTGAATTAGGTGAAAAAAGTCATAATATATGTTAGTAAAAGAATACACTATATGCTATTAAAATGCCAGCCACTTATCTATCTGTCTCACACAGGTGCAAACGCAAGATGATTTCAGACCGTCTTCCTACGACATCAATCATTATCTGTTTCACCGAGGAGTCATGGTCAACTCTACTAAGGACAGTACACAGCGTTATGAATAGATCACCACCGGAATTAGTCAAAGAAGTACTACTCATTGATGACTACAGCCAGCGAGGTAAGAACACTGCCGTATTTGACATGTTTCATTTCTTTTCAGTTTTTTTAGGAAAATATACATGGATAAAAACACAGAAAAGAATACATAAATGTACACTTAATGTATGATTGTTTCTATTTTGTTTTCACTTAAATGTTGTAGAATTTATACCATACATGCAAACATACATACACTGGTGCATACACTGTCTTTTTACCATAAACACTTTAAAGGCTGAAAGCTTACCTGACTGGTTTCATTAATGTGTGACATTCTTACAAATTCCTATTGATTTCTAAAATATATGCACCCCTTCATTTACGACTATTTATAACAGATGATTTCCAAACATGCAAATCGCTATCATTAATTTTAAACCATGAGATGCCAGTTTAAACCATGAGACATCAACAGTGCATCATTGAAGTCATCAGTCTTATTTACAATCCAAGAACGCTTAAATTATCTATTAATCTCCGCATTATAGATAAAACAAAATATTTGCCAAGAATTTTTAACCATACGTAAATCAAATAAAAAGTGTTCACAAAGACATTGCCTTTTGATATTGTGAATCGTGCAATACGTATTACAAACTGAATTTTTTTTCTTATAACCTGTTTGGTTCCTAAAATGTAAGCTTAACTATGATCAATAACTCCTTCCTAATACATATACATTTGTTATGTACGCTTTCATCTGTTTTCTGCAGCGAAATGAGAATTTCTTCGAATGTTTACATACTCACGAACATTGCTCATATCCTTACATACATGTGTATGGATTTATAACATCAATCTATATTTACCACGAGGTTCAGTAAAGGTTTGAATTTTCAACATAAACATAACTATGACTTAAAAATAGAATAAAAGTTGAGATTTAGTATCAAATGGGCGTTACAGTATTTTGACTTTGCATCAGATGTTTCTGGTAAATCTCGTTAATTCCTCGTAACACTCTAGGGTATTCAAATAAAACTGTCCATAGATATATTACAAAACATCAGATGATCGTATATTAGAAAAACAAATAGGCATATAGAATATAGGCTACCTATACATTTCCTTTTTACAAAAGCCTGTCATAAAAAATCCTAAAAATACCAATGATACTGCCCCGGTGTGATATATTAAATAATCAGTAGGAACCGCTCTTTTCACTTTTATCAGTTAAATGTCCCCCTTCCTCAACAGTATCATGTCCATACCAATTCTTCAACAGATGATTTTTTAAATACTTGATTTTGCCTAATAGGTAAAAAGAAACTATGGAAGACTATTTTCTGAATTTCAAAATATTATAAGATTCCAACGTAATTTCGGAATTAACAGAAAACACATTGTTACATTAAATTCTTATGTTTTCATATAATTTGTCATGTTTAAATTTACCAGTTTTTATGGATGTATTATGTTAACCATGAAAAACAGTCAGGAATAAGATAAGGAAATTTGAATTCCAACGAAAATCTGAAATACAATTTAGTTTGCAACTGATATGCATTGGCAAAGGTATTTATATCAAATTCACAAATCTTGTGATACACACTTTGAGTAAAGCAAGCCATGAAACATAAAGCCGTATAATTTTGGAAATCTTTAAGGCTCTTTTCGCTTTTAATCACTAGCAATACCAAATTACTTAAGCTCAAAAGGAAATTATCATTGAAGGAGGGCTTCACATGTGTATTGCTTTCAGTTTATCTTTTCTCGTGAAGTCAAATGTCAAGTTTATTCCATGGATGTGACGCTAATACACTCTTACAGCTTCTCTTGCAAGTGTTGTGCTTAGCGATTAGATACGTAATCAAATATTTAGCAACTGTACCAAAAATAAATTATGAGGTCAACTAGAAAGATAATCTTTGAAAAAAATGCAACCTAAAAGCAATACTATAAAGTGTTAAAAACGAAGCGCCCCCTGTCACCCATGACTTTTTTGTGACAAAATACACTTGAAAACGCTTTTAGATAGTCACATTCCTTTTTTGTTGTTTTTACTATAAACTATTTTTGATCGAAATCTTATAGTATTGTTTTAATATTGGAATTTACTTGCTGTAATTAATATGAAGATATCTATTATTGTATTGCTTTTTCAATACCGAATGAGTATTTTTTAAATAATTTACCCAAGTTTTTTTTTTACCTGCTAAACGTTAGTGTTATCGTAAATCTAGCAATATACACGAAGGAACTCTTCAATTATAAAAGCACTTAACTTAACTATTAGCGGTATGTAGAAGTACTACATGTATGTGTTTATAGTTTGTCGCAGACATACATAAGCTTGAAGGAAATCAGTAAATCAAACATGGAAGCATTTAACAAGTCCAATGTCAAGATATATTATAGATAATGTATGAGAATTGACACTTTTTAAACTGTCAAGAGAAAATGCAAGATTGCGGATGCAGTTTAAAGGAAAACAGTCGGAGTTATGTATAAAATATATTTTAATTACTTTTTATTATAAAATACAGCATTAAAACTCGCAAATTTATTAATAAGTACTTTTATGTACCTTTAATACAAGAAATGGCAAGCTACAATGGGAAAAGCACTCGGAAGCGATACTGATTATCATGATGATTGTAAAAAGAACAATCTTAAATCATACCGGAAGTTGTTCATACTTGCCAATTACGCTATTGTCCCTCTTAGGGTTTTAGGCAATCATCACATGTAGCTTAAAGCAACATGTAAGTTTCTTTTTTGTAACATTTTAACAGTTTTCTCACATTTAAATTCTAAAAAGCAGTAGATAGTGAGTCAAAAAAACCTAATCATTAGATGGAACACTTATTTTAAGGCTAAGAAAGGAGCTTAAACTAAATGATGTTTAATTTTAAGTAAGCCATAAATAAACAATGGTAAGAGAATGGTGACGATCGATTAAGGCATTCCATAAATTTTGCCATCTATTAAAGTAAGCATGTCTCTGGAACACATCTATCAATTATCTCCACTCTTTACACAGGTCATAGGTAAGATAAATGACCTACTAGCATCCAGAATTGAACAATGGTTGTTCAAGATTTTCGAGTGAGGTGATTTTTTTTGGACAACATTTTCCTTTCAATGGCAATACCATGATACTCCATTCATTTTTTTTTTCATGAACGGCGCAATTCTACCAATAGATACAATACTGCACCTTGATGAGATTTTCCTTGCTTTTAAATATGGCCCCTACTGACTGATTGTGTTTTTATGAAATGTTTGGTTGCCCTCCACCGACCGACCATATTTTTCAGCTAGACCCAAACTTTTTTTATTGAAAAATATTTTTTTTCTAAAAAATATGCAAAACTTACCGAAAACTACCATAAAAAATGAAATGTTATATTTTTGCTTTTTTTGATATTCAACCCTCAAAATGTTTAGGATGTCCCAAATCACTACAAGTAGTATTTGATTGATTTGATTTGGATTTCGCGGGGGAAGTTGTGAAGGCTGGAGCGGCCAATCGACCTATCAGTCCGTGAAAGAGTTTAAAAAAAAATTAAAAAAAAAAAAAAAATACCCGACCGACTGTCCCTCTCTGAAAAAAGCTGAGGAGGGCAACCAAACAATTTTTTTGGCCTAAAGTGGAGTGCAATTAAAAATACTTACAGAGTACTTGCAGAACTATCAAGTCATATCCCAAATCAATAACTTATTCCATTACACAACATTATATAAAACAACGTATATACGGTATGGTAATTAGGTTCTTTTAGCAATTATCAAAAGTAATAAATGCCTGTGGGCATTTAACACAACTGTACTGATGACCGTTTCTATTAGCATCCAAACTTCCGGCTTCTCTTATTGTTTTGTGGGAATCATTATATAACACTTTGTTTTAGCCAGTCATATTCAAGAAAAATTATGATATCGTTGTGTCTCGATTTATTATTATACCACTCCAACAAATGATTTAAAACATCTCTAAATGTTTGAATGAAAGAAAGTAAAAACTTGTTCATGTAATTTAATTAGGACTACCAACTGTTCAAAAAAAAAATATTTAGTGATGCTTTACGATAAAGTAATAAAAAAGACCTTTTCACAAATTTGGAAAGTTACAGACAGCGTTTGGGTGTGGTGAATTGTTTTCCCTAGTTATATTTATAAAAAAACAACAAAATAGATTAATGCTGACAAATCCACTCAATTCTGACACTCAATTTTCACTTTATGAGTACCAGGTGTCCCAAAAAATGGTTACA
>JXSR01S017623.1:20123-35681 GCA_000969725.1 Ophiothrix spiculata
GTGATGCTTTACGATAAAGTAATAAAAAAGAACCTTTTCACAAATTTGGAAAGTTACAGACAGAGTTTGGGTGTGGTGAATTATTTGCCCTAGATATGTATATATAAAAACAACAAAATAGATTAATGCTGACAAATCCACTCAATTCTGACACTCAATTTTCACTTTATGAGTACCAGGTGTCCCAAAAAATGGTTACATGTAGAAAAATAACCGTGTGCTAAAACTATAGTAGTTAGAGAAACAAAACTTTGCATAAATTATATTACAACCTTCTTCTAGATACTCGTAAACATCATTATTAGTTTATGAGTTATCAACAAAGGTAGATACTTATGTCAGAAACGCATTTGTTCAAAATTCAACAAAATAATAAGCATACACGTTTTGTGATATTTAATTTGCTTTTTTCATAAATTATCATGATCAGACTTTATATTAAACCAAATTTGAAACTCTATTTCAGTATATCTATTATGCAAATTAGGGATACATGCATTCCATGCTTTCTAGAATGAGTTGTTTATATTGAACCTGTCAATCAAGTTGTGGTGCGAAAGTTGATGAATACGCATAAAAGCACAATTAAATTTTCATGGGTAACATTAATTCTTTAACTGTTTAAACTGCAAACTTGTGTAAATTAAAAAAACAAATTATCTTAAACTTACAGGACATGTTTAAATTATAATTTGAAAATCAGATTTAAACATTTTTTTTCAGACCTGTAGTAATTTATGACGTCATAATTACGTAACAGCTTGTCGAATTTTCATGATTTTGGTACATATGGGAAGAAGAAACCCCACACTATATTATGGTATATAACAACCTAAGTTTGGGTCTATCAATTTCAAGTTCACATGGAGTTGATTGAGGGTTAAAATTACATCAATCGGACATGCTTCCGATTTTGTTGAATTTTGAAAAAATACGTTTCTGACAAAGGTATCTATCTATCTATCTTTGTTGATTACTCAAAAATAATAATGCTGTGATATTAAAATTTACATACATCTAGCAGATGTATGTATAATAAATCATGCTAAGTTTTAATTCTCCAACTGCTATACTTTTTGCAAACGATCATTTTTCTAAATGTAACCATTTTTGGGAGGTATATCTATATTTCAGTTTTTATAGGCCATTGTATTTGGTTATTCTAATCTGGATTAAATCAAACAATAAAAATCTGTAAGAAAATAAAACAACTTAGTTGAGATGAAACTTGACACTAATCAATGTAAACTTTAATTTGCTGATAATGCACGAAAAGGGAAAAATGTGGAGCACTATTGGTTCTGTAATATTCCAAGTAGACAAATCTCAACTTAGCCTACAAAGCAACATAAATGGAAATTGCATAAAAAAGGTATTAATAAAATAACATATATATATGTTAAAGGGAAAAAAAAGAACCGGGTGAGTTTTATTATTTTGACTTAAACGTTGGCATTTCAAAATATACTTGACATTCGAAGAACTATGAAAATAACCTAATGTAAGCACTTCCTAAAGCTAGAGGATATAAATGGCTTTCATTTCCTTTTACTGCGGTTTGTCTTACTGCTTAAGGAATATTTTTCTTGAATAGAGATAAATATGCATTTTAACTCAATTACCTAAATGTGCGTTTGTGTCCTTTTTAAAGCAACAAGGCCTATATACATTTTATAATTTTTACCATTTGTAAAATCCAGACAACAGATCATCAGAGGCGTCGGAAGGAAAATAAAAGTGGTGTGTCCTTTGGCAAAAGTGGTGCGGCATGTTGTAGTTATCGACAACAAAATAAGCCCCAGAAGACAATATTTACTAAGAATGAATTTGTAAAGTAGTATGTTGTGGTTATTAATGCTAGGACCATAATAAAACGCATCAATCTGAATTAATTTTTTTTTTGGCCGAAAAGTGGTGCGGCCAAAGCCCACACGGCCTACACGGTTCCGACGCCCCTGCAACAGATGGTATTGACCTCGAGTTTCTAGACAATATTATCGATCGAAATAATCCGCTAATACTCCAATTAGAAAAATAAAAAAATCACACAGTGGCAAACATTCCAAATGAAAATTTTTATCATTGGAGAAATATTAAGTGATGAGCAAATCTTTTCTTTAAAAAAAAATCCACAGTACCTGTCAAGATTATAACGAAAAGACCAAGCTAATTATGGTATTGTTTGAAAACAACGATTTTTAATGAAAGTTATGTACTATGAATTATCAAAATACTATATGTTGAATAATCATTGCAAAATGTGCCATGATGCAAAAAAAATTCACCATTATGAACAATTTGGTAAATAGTAAAACATTTTTACACCATGGCAAAAAAATTAAACCATAAGAAAAAATTCAAATTAAAATGTTCATTCCGAATGAAAATTTAGCATAGTGGTGAAAACACCATGAGAAAAATTCTGAATGAAATTTACTACAAAAATGACGACTATCTAGCCGTTTTCAATTATATTGATGATAATGAATAAAAATAATAAAAACGTCCCTGAAGTGTGCGTTACATGAAGACCTCTAAGCGTTTTCAAAAATATTTTATCGAGATTTCTAAACCAAACAAAAGCATTTGTTAATTAACTTCCATTTCCTTATTTTCCTTAATCCTACAGACAGTTTTTGCTAAAAAGAAATGTTTACATGCTCTCATTTAACATAAACGAGATACATAATAGTTTTCTTTCAAGAAATTCAGTTATTATCATTACTTCATTTAAGCAACATGATATTCACATAAAAAGGACAACATAGCTACATTTTATGAATGTTTAAAAGTTTTTAGTTTAATATATCTTCAGTATTATTTGGGAAATGTTGTGAACAGTTGTTGCCGGAAAGTCTTCTACAACGTCATATTCCTATGATTTTCACTTTGAGGCATTCATGATATCCCAATCAAACAAAATACCAGTGGGTAGGATTAGTTGAAACATTATACGATTTGTAATTCTTATTTGGTTTATTGTCTGCTTAAGTTATTGCATGAAAACCGTAATAGTGCTGTAAGGAAAACATCCTGATTTTCATATCTTGATTTATATTCAGGCATGCTTATATTAGGATAAATAAATGATGAATCATTAGGATACTTTATGTTAGTGGTAGGCAACCTTTTTAACACCGGAGTAGCATTTTTTTGCGGGCCCGCAGACCGTCACACGCATATAAAGAGTGATTGCTTATTACCGAAAAGATTCAATTGAACACACAACGAATGACCCCCTTTCCCCCGCAAAATTTTACATTCAATACCTATATATTTTTTTATCTACGGGAGGTACGTGTACGCATTTTAAAATTCGAGTACCCTGGAAAAAGTTAATTTTCAACTCTTAAGACAGTTCAAATGATTTCTTGGGGGATGAATTTCTATGAATATTATAAGTATGATGAGATGAAAATTTCTAATTTCATCAGAAACATTACCTTTGAAGTGTATTCTATTTTATAAATCAGGTTCCAACATCTATAACATAACATAAATGTTTTTAAAAAGAGATAAAAATCCTTTCTCAATTCAAGTTTTAACAGTTCAGAAATTTCAAACTCGATTTTCTCAGTACTACAGTTTTCTGAATCAGCCCGATGCCTTTTACCAATTTGGATGTAACTCTGCAATCCATCATCAAATAACCAAAAGCAAGGTTTCATTTTAAAGCCTAAAATATAATCTTTCGGATGAGACCAACAAATCAATTTTCATTTTGGGACCCTTAAGGTACCTTTCGTTATGATGGGTCACATATGCTAAAGCTGATGTAAATGTGCACAGTTTTGATAAATCATCTGACACATGCATTACTCACATATTTTTACATTTGAAGTAACAAGTGCGGCAGTGAGTATTTAGTAATCTACCTCTGTGACAAGGGTTCAAAACCAGTTGTAAAATGCAGGAAGAGTCTTCTTAAGGGTCTTGAGACCCTGTTTTCCACTTAGGAATTTCCTTTTATAAAACAGAAGGATATTTGAAACATTATATAATTGTAATTCTTCTATGTCTCATTGTTTGTTGAAAGAAATGCATGACAACCATGACGGCGTTCTGGAGGATAACATTCACAGCATTCATGGTACGCTTATATCAGGATATTCCATTAAGTGTGTTATACTGACACAAAATAAGGCAGCATAAAGTTGCAGTGAGCATAACAATTTATTACATAGTCATGTTCATTCTTATATACAATAACATTAATGAAGTCTTAGAATCTTTAAACAGTTTAAAATTGATAGCTGAAAAAATCGCTCGGACGTATATTTGATAAAACCTTTTTACTTTTAAATCACACAAAAACAGTATTATGTCAACGGAGTAAAATGCTAGCAGTTGCGCTGAAAAAACGTCAATGGATAACATGGGCAAAGAGGTGCAATGTATTGTTGACGCCACTTGAGTGCTTGACAATGTACTATTTTATTTTGATGAGACAGAAATGAATATAAACTCCTTTTTAGTGTCATTCGTCCCTTTATCGTGATGTTTTAGGTCAATGCTTGCTCCTGATATAAACAAATAGTTTATGGATTTCATCTGGGTCTTGATATAAGGAAAAAATCAGAAAAAAACAGATCCTATATTCTAGTCAGCTGTGAAACAATACCGGGGGAAGCGATATAAAATCAGGAACATTGAATTAGAAAATGTGGTTCTCCAAGTAAGACATGAAGACCTACTTTTATATTAGTTACAACAAAATCAGTTCTTAATAACACGCAGCATAACATAATACAACCTAGCTAACAACGATCTTAATTCAATTTTAGCTTTACCTTGTATTCTACATTCTACATTTCTCTGCTTGAGAAAGCCCTTTTTTCACAAATGAACGCCTGCCAAACTTGAAAGTATCAATCGCTTCATCTAAAATCTGTATATCAGATAATATGCCACGCTTTTTCATTCAAACTCTCTGGTTTATATCGCGTGCTGTGTGTGTGTGGGGTGGGTTGTGGAGCGTGGGATGTGGGGTGGTGTGTGAGGTCCATTTGAATGACCTACATTCTATTATTCTGTTCTTTTCAAATGTCATTGTAGTGTAGTCATCACTCTATACCTTCACGGTAAGTCAATAGAAAGAAAAGTGAATCCTGTCAAAATCCTTTCTTCCTTACTAAAACAAGCTGCAAATCTCTCTTGTTTAGCATACCACCATGAAAGACTGTATATTTTAAAGAAGTCTTTCAATAAATGCACACACAATTTTTACTATGACACTGCAGTAACAATTAAATCCATGAGATTTCTATTATTTAACACATTTCCATTCAAAGCACGCCCGACACACTATTCAATCTATCAACAACAAAGGTAACGAACAACTGAATAAATGCAAAAACTTGCAAACAGTTCCTCACTGATAAATCGTAAAGTTGCCATGACGCCGGGCGTCAACGGCATGTCAGTTCAAGGAAACTTATCTTGTTCTAGTTCATGTCAACAACCTACTTCAACACGTGCAAGCTCTTCCGTGAATTGATTTCTATTACTAGTATTGTCTTTTTCGATATGCCTTTAACTTATATAACATATACATGTATTAGCAAAACATGTCAGTTTAGTATCATCTTTATTTTTTTGTTCTAAACCTCAATGTAATGAAGTATACCTATATTTTACAATTCCTTGGAGTAATTTAGCACTTTGCCAAGAAAAAAGTCATTCAATACTTTGACATAAACAGCTACTATGACTTTTTTTGTAGATCTGCGAAAAATATTTGTGTCTTAAGGTGTTTCCTGGAGCTTCCAGGGTAGATTTAGTTTCCTCGCTTGTGTTGTTCGTTTGATCTGCGATATGTCTTAAGTTTCCGGAATATGTCTGTTATGAGATGTTTTGGCTCACTTTTGTTTGACCTGGTTTAAATCCAGGTAAAATCTGTCAATAAGCGATATAGCTTTTGTGGGTCAAAGTGAGAAATGTGGATGGATTTAATTTAACCTTTTGAACAACAAGAACAAGATCAAGAACAAGATCAACAACAACAGCAACGACAACAACAACAACATTTATTTTTATGATTCATATCTATTCTTCATGTGTATAAAAACTTGTATGTAATCTGTCATTTACGTCGCATCGTCCTTGTTGCTTACAGAGTACCTGAAGCAGCCGCTGGATGCATACATGAAACGCTTTCCAAAGGTGCGAATTATCAGACTACCAAAGAGAGAAGGGTTAATAAGAGCGCGTATTCGTGGAGCTGACCAAGCCAAGGGGGACGTTTTGACTTTCTTAGATTCTCACGTGGAATGTAATGTTGGATGGCTGGAACCTTTGCTGCATCGTATTTGGGAAGATCGCAAGAATGTAGTATGCCCTGTGATTGATGGCATCGATTCAGATTCTTTTTCGTAAGTCATATAGTTAGACGCTGTGGCGGTCTAACACATGTGGTCATGTGGTCTGGTTCTGTTTCAAACAATCATCTCAAAGATATTTCCCAAAAGACGTAATGTGGGGTAAAATTTCCCATCATGTTTATTTTGACAAAGGATCAACATGATCAAAGCGTCCATCATAACGCAACTTTTGCAATGATGTTTGACTGCCGCAGTGTTTAATATCCCTACTAATTGTTGATGTTAAATGTGACCCATCATATCGAAAGGTACCTTAAGTGTCCCAAAATGAAAATTGATTTTTTGGTCTCATCTGAAAGATTATATTTTAAGCTTTAATATGACACCTTGCTTTTGGTTATTGGATGTTCGATTGCAAAGTTACATCCAAATTGGTAAAAGGCGTCCGGCTGATTCAGAAAACTCTAGTTCTGAGAAAATCAAGTTTAAAGTTTCTGTCCTGGTTAACCTTGAATGGAGACTGGATTTTTATCTCGTTTTTAAAACATGTGTTCTATGTTTTGGATGTTGGAACCTGATTAATATGATAGAATACACTTCAAAGGTGATGAAATTAGAAATTCGAACTTGGACGTGATTTTTGACTATGCTCAGCTTCAATGGCCCGTATCTTGTAATTTACTATGCCAACCTTAAGGTACCTTTCGATATGACGGGTCACAAATGATTCAAAACTAGTAAAGATACTTTTTACATAATCGAATAGGATCCTAAATATTCTCCAACATGTACAGTTTTTTAATTCGAAACTTTTGCAAAATCTTCAACATTCGTAAAATCACATGACAAAACTAAACAACTTATATATTTAGGAGGGAGTAATAAATATACAAGTATGATATAATTAAAAGTAATATTATCGATTTCGTTATAGTGTATTAATTTATCCACTCATAAATGATGTACGCATACACTTAGGATGTGTAAATTCCATCTACGATTAAGCCTTTACAGCCATAAACCCTGTACTTTTATCACGAATGCTACCATCCATCATCGACTTAAAACCTCTGATTTCCGTTGAACGCCTGTTCTGTCAGTGCAATTTGCAGAAATGAAGTCTTGAAACTGATAGATATAACAAATAGTCATAACAAATATGTTTCAACACTTTTGAAATGTTTTATATATGAACGTCATAAGTTAACAATGTAAAATATCAATATATTGCGCAGTTTTTTCCTTTAATTATATATATCGCCTTCTTTGAACAACTTCAGAGTTATCAAATGGTGCTGCGGATAAAAACATGTCTGGAAAAATAACACAATGTCAGTTGTTTCTAATTTTTAAAGCATTTAGGTACTTCACAACTACAGATATCTCTCTGTACTAACAAATCGATAACAGGATGATCATGTCTGGAATCAAATTTCTGCACTAATAGGGTCAAATTATAGTTCTTTTGAGCTACCAAATATTTGTTGCAACAAGTCTTTGTTATCTTATAATTCTGATATATAGTTCCAATGTATTTTCTATTAATAACGGAGGGTTGGGGATGAAAAATCAATACACCACAAAATTTTGTTTGATGTCAAATGTTTGGTGATTTACAACACCAAGCATCCGTTATTGATTAGAAGATGCATTGAAATTAATGTAATAACAAAGATTTGTTGCACAAAAAATTTTGGTAGCTCAAATGAACTATACATTGACCCTTTAATTACCGTATTAAAAAGTCCGTGACATCACTGATAAGATAAGAGGATGATCATCTTTTATTTAGTCTGTTTGTGCCTTTGATCCAGTATTTTCAAAACATATTAAAATAAGCTTGTTAGGCCTTTACAATTTATAAGCTGGTGACAAAATTCATTAAGTATGGTAAAAAAATAATACATATAAGGGCATTTATCAGTGTTTTTAGTCTTTTAAGTAGTAAACCGTTAGAATACTTGATCCAATTTACGAAAAGCTATCCTGTTTCTTTTACCATATTTCTAGGTACGATGGTGCAGCGAATGGTATTGTTGGTGCATTTACATGGGACATGCAATTCAGATGGCAAGGACTTCCATCTGCAGAGAGAAACAAGCACAGGAAGGACGAATCCTCACCTTTAAGGTAGATAGTAAGCAAAAACGATTTCAAGATATTCTGATCCATGATTCGTTATGAAATAAGGATAGAACTGTAAACAGGTATCAATACAAAACAAAACAATTTAGTTAAAATGTTGTAAGCGTCACTTCCCTTTATCATATTTTTCTACATGGTTTACTCGCATTTGATGTTAGTAGTGGATTGTTTGAAGTGAGTGAAAAAATAAATCTCCCCCTTAAAACTATATTTTAACTGATGCTTTTAGAATACTGCTTCGGCATTTGTTTAGATTGTACTTGAAAACACCAATGGGCCCGTATTCCAGAAAGATGTTTAGCTAAACAATGGTTTAACTGAGCATCAACTGTCCATGAATGATACCCATCATTGCAGCTTTCAAGCAGAACAATTCAATGAGTCGTGCTGTTGATGAGAATAAAACATTGGTTTAGCTAAACTTTCTGGAATACGGGCCCAAATGTTTAAGGAAGTTAAGAAGAGCTAAGCACGAGCTTTAAAGTTTACAGTTAAATTAGAAATAGTTCCCCGCAGCAATTTTGTACAAAATGTTGTAAGCAATTGCATTTAATATTTTTTTAAATTTTGTCCTTTTTTGGAAACATTTTTTTAAATAAAAACAGACTACTCTAAGTGGGGATAATAATGCGATGCAGTTTCGCAGTTAAAAGACTTTGGAGTAAATACTGTACATTTTTGTCGCAAAAATAGAACACCCTGTCAAATATAACAAATCGTAAAGCAGAACAAAAATGTTAAGTTATTTTTTATTGAATTGTCGTGGCATGTATAGTAATTTATGAAAAAATGTGTTAATGTTATATTAAAACAAACTGGAAATAGAAACAACACATCTAAAGGCCATGTAGAAGAGACTAAATATAGAACATATTAAAATTCATGTTTGTAATGTTGTCTATTTTAAAACAAATATTTCAGAATTTTGAACAATGCCGGAAATAGCATGTCAAACAGATAAATTAACACTCATATAAAGTTATTTTGCTATCAACACAAATGCTTTGGTCAATGTGTGTCTTCATCCAAATGATTGTCACTATATATATATATATATATATATCGTATATATATTGAGCGGTTCAAGCTTCGTGTAGCCCCTATCAAAGCGAAATTGAAACACGAAAAGAATAAATGAGTGTACCTTGATCTGATTTACTTTATTTCAACCATATGCCTTTATCAGCAAATTTATAATCGGATCATTATAACTTGTAATCATAGCAAGAGTAACTTACTCTAATCAAATCTTAACCATTTCAAACAATATCAAAAAGAATAAACCAAGTAAGAACTTGATGAATGTAATATGTAAACTCAAAATGATGACTCAATTTGATCAATACATAATGTCAAACTCAACAAAAATCAAGTAAACCGTGGTGCATCCTCAAATTTATTTTTCGAGTTTGGTTAGATTGTAATAACCTCTCGAATACTACAAAAAAATTAGAAACATACTGTATGGAAAATAACTCCCCTAATACATGATAACCAGTCTGTCTACGATGCTATTTCCTTTGCAATTAGCATGTAAATCCTCACGTATTAGTTATATCTCCATAAATAAAAATAAGTCATTTTTAGTGATTACTGTTTTACTATCATTTTGTAAACAATAAATGTGGACAACTTTTATTGAACGAAGGATAATTGCGTTAAAGATGTATCATTATAAAGTAAAAGAGTATAACTTTCATACTTATATATTTCTTATCAAATATTTGTGTAATAAAAAGTTCAACTACCCATATCAGACGAAGTATCATGCATTAATTATGAGTCTTAATATACGCCAAAGAGTCGTACTCTTGATATTAATATTCTATTCTATTCATACTAAGTCGTTTACAAAAACCTATTCAAAAGTCTTCAAAACATATTTAAAAACAACATTATCATCACGATGACATTTAATACTTTTGACAAGGAAACTGTTATCTCCGCGCCATTTCCATCGCTACCCTCAATTCTATTCACCCAAATCTCACGACATAAATTGTCTTTAATTCTTCATATGATCAACTTTCCTATCCTGACCTATAACGGAAACATTACTCTGCAAACCTAGATATCGTAAATATCTTATCTTAAAACAATGAATATAAATTTTAGATAAACAAAGCAAAATGGAAATTGCATTAAAAGCAAACACAGATAGAATTGCTACTAATAACGACACTTCTTTGCACTGTTTTTCTAGCACTCCTGCAATGGCTGGTGGATTGTTTTCGATTGAAAAAAATTATTTCTATGAGTTGGGAACATATGATCCGGGATTTGAAATCTGGGGAGCCGAAAATCTAGAATTATCATTTAAGGTAATCTAAAAAATATCTGTATTATATTTCATCATTATTATTATAAGATATTATACTTTTACTTAGAAAAAACATGCTGTGTTGCGTTCTGAACAAGTAGAAATTACCACTTTCTAAACTTGGTTGCACATTTGTTTATACGATAGATCAAGTGTTTGCATCTTTCATATATACACGTCCTTCAATGTCATCAACGGATTCCATTTTATACAAAAATAACGAACCAATATCATTGAATATCCAACCCCATCTAACATTACTCTGGTGTGCATAATATGATAAATTTATATACTTGGTTGGAGCTTTCCATGTTTAAGAGATAGCAAACAACTACTGCAGTACTTCGTGTGACCTTGACTGGATACTTTGATGTCAAGTTGTGTCGAGGGTTATTAGTTTAAAATGGTGACAGAGAAGAAATACCTGTACCAGGCGTACCAAAAATGGTTACATGTAGAAAAAATGATCGCAATGTGTGCAAAAACTATAGTAGTTGGAAAAAGACGCTTAGCACAAACTATATTTAAAAAACCCTTCTAGACAATCTTATAATTTTGATATCACAGCATTATTTATCTTTTCAGATTCATTTTGAAAGTACATAGAAGTTAACTCAAGTAAAATAAACTCAACTGGCTAAAAGTCTGCTCACCATTAAATCAAAGTTTGATTGGCACAAGGCCGTATCTGCATAACGACAATCCCCAAAACAACAGTTTTTAAAATCTCATTGCTCTTCTCAGTTGAAGGATTCAACCCTCGAAATGTTCGTCGAAGTTTAAGTTGTCTTTAACCATCTTAACTAAAGTGGAGTTTAGAGTAACATATGTTACCTATTCTAATTTCTGTCCAGGTTTGGATGTGTGGCGGTCAGCTAGAAATCCTACCATGTTCCAGAGTTGGGCACATATTTCGTAAAACCCAACCGTACAAGTTTCCAGGAGGCAATGTTAAGTACGTTTTTCTAAAGGTTCAAATTAAACCTTTTCTATCCATCGATCATATAAGACTGCATACGCTGTTTGAACGGCTTGTCGGGTAAATGTTACCATTCTGTTGGATATCTGACACGCTTCTGTTGGATAATTTCAATTATTTGAGTTTTGAGTTTTATTCAGTAGATTTTACTGACAAAAAAAGCTTGATTAAATTATTTTACCCACAAGAGTACAATGGTAACCTTTTACCCCGGTAAGGATTGTGCACGCAGAGTTTGAACAAGTTTTACCTACCTTCCTAACAGTGCTAGTGTGTTTTCAACACGTATTGGTATTTGACTGAGTAATGATACATATCAAATATAGCTTTGTATCAACAATTGTTAAATGTAGAGAAAAATATCTTATGCAATGCACTTGGGCGCACCAAATACTTTCCTACAAAATGTTCTTTTGGTGCCTATTTTGCGTCATCAAGATTCTAATACAAAACTGTATTAGAAACAGTTTTAACACAGGTGCTTATTACATTAAATATTCCACGAGCAGTTAAAAAAGCCCTACCCTTGTTTCGTCTCGTGTCGTCTTGTTTTCTGTGTATTCTATATCCAAACAAATTATACCGCTATTATGAATGTAAGATTAGGATAACTTTATAATAATTACACTCTTAAAATGAAAAGAGTGAACAGTCACTCTTTCTTAGAGTGATTTTTTTTCACTCCAAAAGAGTGACATTTCACTCTTTTCGAGTGAAATCGAACGGGGTTTTACTCTTAAAGAGTGAAATGTCACTCTTATAGAGTTATAATTCACTCTTTGAGGGAGTGAAAATTGTCACTCTTTTAAAGATTGGTCACTGACACCGCTCTTTTTTTTCACTCCAAAAGAGTGACATTTCACTCTTTTCGAGTGAAACCCCGTGAACCGAACGGGGTTTCACTCTTAAAGAGTGAAATGTCACTCTTATAGAGTTATAATTCACTCTTTGAGGGAGTGAAAATTGTCACTCTTTTAAATATTGGTCACTGACACTGCTCTTTTGGAGTGAAAAAAAAAATCACTCTAAGAAAGAGTGACCGCTCACTCTTTTCTTTTAAGAGTGTACATGGTGAAACGCTGGAAAATTGTACTATTGATTTGTTAGAGTCTCCAGATTGCAACGGCAATAGATGATTAGTAAAATATAAAGGGATAATTCCCTCATGACTAGCTGCTAAATATTTAGATGCAGTCACAGAAATAAATGTTAGTGCACATTACATCAAGTGGAGCTCAGTGGGTCGTGAGTTCGAGCCCCGTTACGGCCAACGGGTTGTGTTCTTGGGCAAGACATTTAATCCTAATGGTTTCGTCGACCCAAGCGTTATCATGGGTAGTTACTAGGAATATACTCAATAGGCGCCGTGATTGTAAGGCAGCCGCGTAAGTTGGTTATATTCTACTGGTAACGGAATAAATGTAAAGCGCTTTGATCAATTCTGGAAAAAGCGCTATATAAGCACCGACATTTTTTTAAATTTATCAAAGTACAAAACGTGATCTTTCCACCCACTTTAATAGGAATCACTATTAAATCTTGTTGACAATTTTTCTTCTTGACCAACAGGACTTTTCTTCGTAACACACAACGTATGGTAGAAGTATGGCTGGACGATTACAAGGATATTTTCTACAAATTAAGACCAGAATTACAAGGCCAGTCGTTTGGCAACATTACTGATCGGTTATTACTTAAAAAGAAACTAGGATGTCATAATTTCAAATGGTACCTGGATCATGTCTTCCCATCACTTGAGGTTCCAGAAACCAAATTTCAAGCTACCGGTGAGGTAAGTGAATCAAGACGTTGCAAAGATACACCCATTTCGTCATGTGTATGAAACTAGGTTGTATCTGCATATAAGGTTTCTTTTTCACTTGAAAATATAATCCAAAACAAACAATTTGATTATTAACACATACAGTCAAATGATGATAACAGAAAGGAGATCTAAATAAATACTAAATACTTTTTATAGAACAGGTCCTCTTTAACTAATGAGACGTATGGAAATACTAATTTGTGCTGTATTTATATGATGACTTGTTTCCAATGTGTGTTTAAACAAATTTGTGGTGGCTGACCCCGAAAAGGGGGGACTTTGCGACAGAACATTTTCAAGAAACTGTTGAAAATAGGTAGCAGCACAAAATAAAGAAAATAAAAGAATTTCCAGCAGATTCTGTGTTGTAAAATTTGATCACAATTTCAACCATATATACTGAGCGGAAAAAAAAAAGATAATAAGCCACTTAAACGTTCGTATCACATTGTTAAATATCATCGTGTTCTTAGGGTAATTGATAACGAATATGACGAGGTGATTTTGCCTTTGTTTGTCACTTTTTTCTACAACCTTCTACTTCATCAATGGCAAAGTAGATTAAATATATTGATGGGAAATATGAATTATGTGGATGTAAGAACAGTTGACATGCTGTGATATTGTGCAGAACAAATGGAAACTTGCCATAAGTAAATTATTTGGTTTTCCGGACTCAATGAAAATTACTGTCATGCCGTTACTTCTATAAACATGATAATAAGAAATTTAAAGGGTTAAACCATCCCGGATCATAACATGGGTCAAATGTTTTCCCTTGTTTACCCAGGTACCTATTAGGCACAGGACATGTGCCTTTCATTTGCACCTAAGGTACACAATCACGATATCCTCACTAGCCTCCCCTTGTGTCCGCAATTGATTAACAACAAAGGTAAAATGTATTTTTAATAGGCACATATAGGGATATGGTGTTGGAAAACAAGGATTTTATATTAATATTCTTTCTGGTACTTTGATTTGCAATATTTTTGTGGGTAGGAGTTTTTACGACATAAGTTTTCATGTAACACAAATGTCAAACCCACTTGCAGGTAGAAAACAGGAAATAAATGCCGGTAGATTACCTATCATGACCCCCTATTTGATTACTGAATAAATCCTATGTGTTCCTAGACGAATGTTTAACAAAATAACAAAACATAGGACAACATGGCTTAGGTGTCCATGCTCATTGCAGACAAAAAGTAAAACGGAAAAGTCAGATTTTCGTCCCACTCTGAGGTAAGAACCCGAGGGTAAGAATGATAATGTCAATTGTATCAGACAGGTATCTTACCGCATAATAATGTCATGGTACAGTGGCTGTCTAATATTGCTTTTTATCAATACATTCTTTAAATGTATTGCTTTTTATCAATACATTTAAAGAATGCAGAGTCATTGCTATATTTGTTTTAACTCGGTTTTTTTTATTATTAACTATATGCTTATATTCTTTATTTAATGATGAATAATAGAGTTAATTGAATACATTTTGTCCGACTTTTTAACACAATACTCATTTGACTTCAATAACATTAATTCTTAAGAAGAGGTTGTTCAAATTTAGGCTATAATTTTTTAAAGATTTGTTGAAGATATAGAACAACATTAAAATCATCTTTTTCTTACATAAAAAGATACACGTGTTCGTGCAAAGGTAAAGACGCGATGACAACAATGTTTTTACCAATAAACAATTCATATGCAGTTTGAAGTGACAAAAACGTTGTCTTAACAATTTTTGGCAGGTTGGATTATGAGTTGACAGCTGGGTATGGCGCGCCTAATGTCCAGTAACGTCGAAAATCTTGGATTTTCGACGAAAATCTTGGATTATCGGTTGAAAATCCAAGATTTTCAATTGATAATCCAAGATTTTCGAGAAAAACTTGGATTTTCAATTGATAATCCAAGATTTTCGAACTGGCGTTGAAAATCTTGGATTATCAAATTGAAAATCTTG
>JXSR01S017624.1:0-20530 GCA_000969725.1 Ophiothrix spiculata
GATATACGCATTCGCATAATTTACTTACAAATTGAGCATTCCAATGAGGCAAAAATTGCAATTTTTAGGTAAACAAAAGAACAATGTACGGCATTCTAATGTTTATGTTTTAGATTTAATTCACCATATCAACAATGCCTTGATAGCTCAGCGGTAGAGCGCTCGCTTCCTAATGCATGACTAACCCCGGCCATAATCCATGGTTCGAGTCCCCGCAAAGGCAGTGGAAACTATTTTTCCTTTCATGATTAAAAGATAGTTAGGATTCACATTTTCCTGATCAGAGGGATTCCTCGTACCCTTAAGCATGCAAACACAAATTGCAAAACCTATTTGAAGTATTTGTTTGATTTTGGATTTTATTTAAAGAAGATGATTTATATAGATAGTGCTGCTAATATTAAACAGTAAGAAATGAAAAAGAAATTGAATTTAACAAAAAATAAGCTTGAACAAGGAAAAATTACAAATGCAGATAAAAAATAGTCAGGAAGACAGGATAAGTTGATTATTTGAAAATAGAATTGGAAGAAAAGAGATCGGAATTTGAGTTAAAAATATTTAGAAGTTTAAAAGAAGTTCGAAAAAGAACAAAAAATAAGATTCATTAGGCCGAATTCATAAAAAGTAGCAATTGCTATTTCTATGGCCTTTTCTTGAATTTCTATTCTTAAAATATAGCACTGACTTGCAAGAAAAAGCTCTCTCAAGGCCGCAAAAGCTATTTCTAATCCCTTCCAAGCAATTGCTCGTCTGTTTAGTGATTGCTTACATTTGTATTCAAAAAGCTGACCTTTTGCTTACAACATGTAGCAAGTACTTACATTTTACTAAGATCCTATACGAGGAGCTTAGCACTGGTATACATTCATGGTTTCTGCTATATTTGTGCTGCGCAAGAAAAAACACTGAAGTATACTAGTGTTGCGTTACTATAGATTATATAAATCATGCTATTTGTCGAAAACTGTGACAAATTGATACCAAAAATGAGGAGTGACTTGCTGTAACATTTGTGTCTGAAAACTATCACGCGGTAGACAAAGCAATTTCTAACTTCATGTAAGCAAAAGCTAGCCTGCCTATTGTTTGTATGGTAGCTTTTGCTTGTCTGGGTCGATCCCAGACAAGAAACAGAATGAATATAATCTTAAATTCCCCTCATAGACATCGTCAGCTCGCATAGTGTAGCGGTTACAGACCGAGATTTTAACTCTGAAGATCGTGCATTCGAGTCCTGCGCATCAGTCGTTTTGATAAATTTCTTTTCTTTTTCCTTTTGTTGGTTTTTCTTCAATTTTTTACCAGTCACGAATGAAATTCGGAAATTTTGGACATAATTTATATTAAAAAACCACAAAGGTTACTTTTTATCCAGAAAAATGTATGTCAATATTCACTACATTTCTTGAAATGCATTTTATTTCAACACAGCGAGCGGGCAGCGTAGTCTGAGCTTCCAGACCCATACTCCATTTCATCACATATTGGGTCTGGGCTAACAGCCATTGACTTCTGCGAAACGCCGACAAAATTTTGAAATACGAAGCAGATGCACCTCTTGAAGCAACATATGTATGTGATCACTATCAAATAGCACTCAGCTCAAGAAGAATTCATAATCAAATGCTTTCATGTACCAAAAGTCGACAAAATTCCAATTTTGGACTGCCGAATTCAACACACTTGACAGACTAAAATGGCGTCAAAATGATGTAAACAATGCTTACAAAATCTCGGATTTTTCAAATCCAAATGTCCCATTAGTCGTCGCCATTAATGTTTTAGTTAGTGGAACTAATGCTTTTGCTCTTGTCAAACATCGATGTACGCAACTTGAAGAATAAAATAGAAAAACCGGGTTGGCCAATTTTTGGCCATTGCGCCGTTGCGGTCAAGGGGCGTTAGACCAGCGCCCTGTCTCTCTCGCGTTTTAGCTGCAGCCTTTTTTTTACCATATTTGGTAGTCATTAAAAGCTGATATATACGCGCAGTCTTTTGTTATAAACAGCTGATCAAGGTGACATACGCGGAGTCTTTTGTTATAAACAGCTGATCAAGGCAGCATACGCGAAGTCTTTTGTTATAAACAGCTGATCAAGGTGACATTTACTACATATGCCATAGCAACCCATAGCAACCATGCGTAGAACCTTGCGCAGAGGAATCTCCGTGCCACGTTGAACCGATAACACAATAACCAGAATGTTAAGTTCGCGTTCTCGTTAACTAGTCGCGTACGAATTCGAACTTGTAACTTACAGTTTGATTGCCCTGGTGTGCTTGAAATCTTTAAGCTTACTCAGCCGATTTCAAATGGAAATTTCACTCTTTGTGTCGGTGAGCTTATAGTACCATCAGCCAAAATTTGTTCAGAATTAGTGTATCTAATGATTTATGGGTCTGGTTTTCAAAATCGTGCATACTAATGAGCTTGTACGTGATACATAATTAACATTGTGACCTCGAATTGCTAATTTGCGCTGAAGCTTCATTTTTTCCGTTGGCAAGGTATAGGAAATTCCTATCCCGAACTTTAGAATCCCTGGTTAGACCTAGGTAGGGTAGCGGTGCCATTCAAAACATTAGCTGTGAGCCTCTGCTGTGAGCCCTGCTATGTGATCAATGCACACTGCTGACGTCAGAGGATGACCCGTTTGCACAAAAGGTAGTTGTTATCGAAATTTTGATGCCAAGCTATACAATACAAATTGCAGGCAAGTACGAAGAGCCGACATTAGGCACATTTCGTACATCACATCAACGTATATTTTTCCTCTCGTTATTTCTTCACTTTACAGACCTCACAGGCAAAATATATTTTCCAAATTTCATCAATCTGAGTGTTCATATTTTTGCTAGTGGAATCGACAAAACAAGATTGATGTAAGGGTTGAAATTGGTATGTCTGAAAAGGCTCAAAATTGTTGATTTTGATAGAAAATACCATATAATGCATCATTTTTTACCAATAGCAAAAAAATCACTCACATTATAAAGGAAAAACTCAAAATTTTCATTCATATCCACATTCCTACTTCGCATTTGCTTTCTCCTTGTTCAAATAATAAGGGTTGAAAGTCAACTTTATTGGCAGGTCACGTTAAACATCACAGCAAAGTCGATTGAATATGTCATGCATATACATCGGAGAAAAGAAGGCGAAATATCATCACCTGCCGGTAGACTTCTTTTCCTTTGCCCTTTAAGGCTACAGTCCCCATTTTCCTGAGCAGATGGAGATTATTAACGCTTAAGCGGGCCTTTAAAGGATATTTTCGAAAGGTCATTGACCTTATATACATGAAGCTAAAAATTTGCCTGTTACAAACGCAATGTCGTGCTGGTGATGAGAAAAAGTTGAGACCATTGATGCTCCAGCAAATGATGAGTGACAATTTTTCATCAGTTAGTTGTTCCTAAGATTGATCAGAGGTAGGCTTCCGCGTGCACCATTGTGAAAGCTTTACCTAAATTTTCAAGTGTCTAATTTCGTAATGATATTTCAATATTGTTAATTAGAATGATTAATAATCTTACTTGGGGCCTGTAAAAACATAATTGTGACCTTCCAGCCCGTATGAGCAGTAAATGCCAGAAACTTCATTTTGCGCTACAGGTGAAAATACATGTCAAGGTCGTAATTTGCCGAAATTGATTTTTTGACAGATTTACAATCTTAGTGCTTACTACAAAATACCAGCAAAGTTTCACTTCAAAAAAATGATAGCAAATGTGAAATAAATCAGCATATTTCTTAGATGATCAACAGAAAATATAGGGCTTACTGATCTTTGACGGACCATAACTTGACTTTTGGAAATCGTACGAAGTTCATTAAGGTGTCATTTTAATCCTTAAAGCATGGTCTTTGCAAATATTTTAAAAAGTGAAACTGACAAGAGCTGGCATTTACTGCTGTTTTGAGCTGGACGGTCACAAATTTTGGAAACTAAACAATTTCAGTCCATTTTGTCATAATTGGCGAAATACAGTATTGAACATGATTTGTTGATGATGGTGATTTGTTTTCAGAACCAATTTCAGTTCGATTAGAAGAAACAGGTAACCCGTACAACCTTAGCAGGGTGGAAGTGCGTCAGGAAGCTGGGCAATGGGGATCAATCTGCTGTCGTAGCTTTTGTGACAAGGTCGGACACTTACAGTACGATGTGGGACAAACAATGACACATCTTTGTAGGCTTCTTGGATTTAAAACTTTTCTGTCTTACAACAACGACTTAGAAAGTTTCAATGCATCACAACATGTCCATCTGGAATTAACTCACTATGAACGACTCTATAATGTTGCAGTTTTATCACTTAATGATTTTGGTATTAGCGACTGGTCAAATGCAACTTGTGATTCAAGGAGCAATTTGTATTTATCTTGCATTTCAGGTAATTAAAGCAATCGTTATTGGCTTTTACTAATGTCGTTTTGTTATTGAAAGTTTCAATTAAGGGCCTATAATAGATTATAGTTAAATAAAAAGAATGGACTTTTTAGCGAGGAGGATGAGAAGAAGGACTTTTTAGCGAGGAGGATGAGGAGAAGGATGAGGAGGAGGAGGAGCAGGAGGAGGAGGAGCAGGAGAAGGGGGAGGAGGAGCAGGATCGGGAGCAGGAGGAGGAGGTGGACGACGACGAGGAGGAGGAGAAAGAGGACTTTTTAAACATTTTAGGTATTTGTTTTTGTCATTTTCTTGAATTACCATGACCACGTGCACCAGTCATTACAACTTTCCTTGCTATTGTGTTTTCGTCAGTGTCGTTGACAGAAAATTTTACAAATACTACAAACGTCAAACTATTACGACTTTTGTTTGTTTTATTTTCTACAGATGACGATTCATTTGAGTGGCGAATAGCCAATGACCAACCCGAATATGCGTACCGCGGCAGACTCGAAATACGTATGAACCAGGGACAATGGGGAGCTGTTTGTGCCGCCGGTGAATTTTCAAATACCAACGTTCGTTCAATTTGCATTTCTCTTGGCTTTAAATCGGAAAATGAATTCATTTTTATTTGGGAGAGTGAAGATACCAACAGTTCGGTCGTCTGGGGTGACGGTGTTGTGCCCACTCATAGTGTGTATACACGTTGGATATTCGTAAATTGTCCTCTGAATCTGGTTGTTCATATCGCATGTGACCCAGGTGGGTATGTTTACGTTCTTGGTTTAACATATTTAAGGTGCTTTTTGCAATGTAAAGGTACTGGTAGTCAGTACCGGATTTATAATTGGGCCCGGTGGGCCCGATGTCAAGGGGGGCCCTTGAGCATGAGAGCAAAAAAAAAAAAAAGAGGGGGGAAAAAAAGAAAAGAAAAGGAAAAATGAATATTGGGTGGGATTTTCTTTAACCCCCTCCCCAAACTTTGAGGGGGGAGGTCAAATATCTAACATATTTTTGACGTTAGCAGTCACAGCCACTTAAAAATCATTGGTATGGGTGTGTATGGGGCCCTCAGTTTAGGCCTGGCCCAGGGCCCTTGGAAAGGTAAATCCGGCACTGCTGGTAGTGGTATAATCAGATCCTGAATCCATTCAATCTTGCGCTTTACAAGTTATACAAGGCTACCACTACCCTTAAGGTCAGATTCCTTTTATCCGTTTGCGGTGCGGCTGCGGTGCGTTTTGCACTCAGTAAGACTACCGGTAGTGGTATTATTTTAAGCACACGGTTGAATGAAGCTAAATAGTATCAGGTTGAAGCTCTAAATTCTATCATGCCGTTTGTAGCCGTCTTATACCACCCGCACAAATACAGGCTTCGATGCCGGTCACCAAGTCAAGTTATTGTTGCCGTGACCCGTCGTCGGCCACCGTTCCTTAACATCAACACCAGCAAAGGTCGTTGCAAGCCGTCTGAACACATTACTTACATTTGGGTGTCGTCGAGAAGTCGCCACCCAATACCAAGCCAAAGTCTAGTAAATCTCCGTTCCTTTCCAAGGCCTTTGCCACTTGCCATCGTGTTGTCGCTGAGGTCGTTACCATCCGTCAGCAAATTTTGATTTTGAATATATAGTCATCGCTTGCCGTTCACAATTATTGTGACAGTGAAAGTTCCGAGTCCTTTACCCTCCGTCGACAAGTCGTCACAGTGTTCATGGTGTACCAGAAAAAAAATACAATCTTACGGATAGTTAGAAAGTATGTAAACGTTGTATTTTATAGTCCATGAATTAAACTTTAAGATACCGTTTGTTTCATTTCAATCGGTAATCTAAAACAGAGGTTATGCTTTGTCAAATATTTGGATGTACAATTTTCTGGTCCAATTTCACGATTTTGCTCCCCTTGAATAACGTTCTATTGAGTATTGTCCTTGATCCGCTCAACCGTAAAAATGTTTATCAATTTATTATGTGCATGCTATCTCTTATATATGCTGAATAAATAAACACATTTGATGAAAATATAAGACCGATACATGATAATGTTTCCAAAGTGACTCATTTTTATTTCATTCAGAAACACCCCTGCTTTATGACCAATAATCATGAAATTGGACCAGACAAAAATCCATTCAAATATTTGATATAACTTGTGTTGTACACTACCTATTGAAATGAAACAAACGACATCGGAAAGTTCAATACATGAACTATAAAATGCAACCTATGTATCCGTTAAACCTAGGAAAATTACACGCAAAGATTGTAAGGTGTTTTCTGGGACACCCTGTACTAGGAAACATAGGTACCAAACATTGTGCACCGGTAGGTAAAGGTACATTATTCATGTTGTTTAGGCTTTCGCCAAGGAAACCCAACTTGGTACTTGGTACCAAGAAAGCTAAAGGAAACTTATCTTCAACTACGCATCAAGATATTTTTAAATTCAGTTTTAAATGCAGCTGGAATACCGGAGTACTCGAAGAAAAACCTGCGGAAGCAAGCATGGACTGAAAACCCAAATGCACATATAAAGCCCCGGACGCAGAAATCGAACCCTGAATCTCATTGGTGCAAATCGAGGGAACTACCGCTGCGTAAACCCGCTCCCAAATTCTTATGTGACAGAACATGAGTATTTAAAAACCTCTCTTGGTTTACATTCTAAGGCCCGGTGCAGACTCCTCTATCGTATAGAATATTTTGCTTAGAATATTCTATGCTGACGACAAAATGACGTAGGTCATGCGAATAAAACTGTGTGTTTTACTCGGTCACTACGTAATTTTGTCGTCAGCATAGAATATTCTTAGCAAAATATTCTATACGATAGTGGAGTCTGCATCGGGCCTTACCAATGCTTACTGTTCATCTACCATGCAAATGTCATAAATAGCCAAATTTCAATATATTTTTACAATCAATATAATGATTTTTATGTGAAATAGGACACTCTCATGTTGGACAATGGAGATTAGCAGGCGGTAAAACAAACGAAGGTCGAGTTGAATACAAGTTCAATGGAGAAGACATATGGGGGACTATTTGTCCTAATTATCATATTACAAACGTAGCAACGAATGTATGCAAACAGTTGGGATTTTCCTTTGCTATGTCATTTTCCTATGTAAATAAGTTTGGGAGAGAAAGTAGAAGGATTTATAACATTGGGGGACTTTCAAATGGTGATTCTGCAGGATGTGGAAGTAATTATCATGCAAGCATTCGGTGTTCACTAAGTAAGTGTCACGAATTAATGAATATATATAAGTTGTTAAATCAAGATTGATTGATTGATTAACTTTTCTATTTATTTCTAATTATCTCCATCTCCATATGTTAAGTCAGCAATATATCCTTCCGGACACATCACGATAACCGGAAGGATATATTGCTGACTTAACATATGGAGATGGTGAGATAAATAATATTATTTATTTATATATTTATTTGTTTGTTTATTTGTTTGTTTATTCATTTATTTATGTATTCATTTATTTATATATTTATTTATTTAGTTAGTTAGTTAGTTAGTTAGTTAGTTAGTTAGTTAGTTAGTTAGTTAGTTAGTTATTATTTATTTATTTATTTATTTGTTTTGTCACATACAAGAGATAAAGAGATCTTTGCCTGAATTTATGTCACAATTAATGTCACACACAATAGTTAAACTTGTCTTTTCATCTAGGGGATACGTTATCGTTCAGAGTAATTGGGAATCCATTACAAAAAGCTATCGTGCAAGTCTCCGATGGTTTTACTTGGGGTAGAATATGCAGCGACAGGTGGAATTTCCGACTTGCGAATTGGATGTGCCGGCATTTTGGTTTCAAGGGTGCAGTAGCTGCTATCTCTGTTCCTCATGTAGAAATTCAAGATGCTTTCCTCAGTTTGGACAACTGGTGTGATGAATCCGATATAATGCTGTGCATACGAATCTTTATAGAGAGTGAATGTCTATGTAACCAAGAACAGGCAGGAATTAAATGCCGTAAGTGCACAGCTCTTCCTCTTACTATATAAATATGTGCATACTACATTGTAATTCTATTAAATATTAATTTATTACTAAACTGTTGCGCATAATAAAAGTAAAACATTTAAAATGTAATGAAGAATTTATTAAGAAAAAAATAAATATCTAAGTTACTTAGTTATGATAAAGAGAAAAATAATACAGAATCACCCGCCAAACGTTTGGTTTTACTATTACTCTCGTGTACAATTAGCCTGTTCAAGTTTGTCGTAAGTTATCTCATTAAAGGACAAAGGATTTTGTAAACTAAATCGTAAATGACAAAAGAAGTATCGAATTAGTTTTACCGCACAAAAGAGGTCTGTCAATCAAAGCATAGGATAGGCTATTGTCTTCGACTAAAGCAAAAACGTTTAGAGGTTTTTAGTTGTGCTTTTTATCGTGTAAACACAAAAGGATTGTTAAGGATTGCAATTTTTCAAGTGGGGATTATCTATACTTATCAACTCCAGTGAATAGAATAAGTAATGTGTTAACAAAATATTTTACTACGGATTACAAAATGCATTGTTATGCACGGCCATAACATTTGAACTGGCTAAATGTATACAATTTTATAATATTGTGTAATATTTTTATACTATGATCACTGAATACATGTTTACTTTTTATTTTGTATGTATATCAGATAACTCTGAAATTCAGATTGTTATCAGTGATTGGATCGCTCGACATTCACCAATGGAACCTAATGGACCTGGACATCTTTATAGATTTGAGGTTCGACATGCTCTTGAAATTTCCAATTGGTATAAAATGTGTAGCATTGATAAGCGACTGAATATGCATCAACGTTATGAATTATTTTGGTTGTGTGGAGGTCCAAGGGGCAACACCAGCGATGAGCTAGACAAGTCAGAACCAACATTTGTAGCTATTCCAACTGGTGATTCATTTGAACATAAGATGATTATTCTTCCTGGAAATTGCTCCCAGTACGGATTGCATTGGGGATTTCAATTTTGTCGAAGAGGTAATTAGTTCACAAAACATATTTCTCATTGCAATAGTCTCCTGAATATTAGGAATCAAGCACTTATAATTTATGTATGAGCCATAGCCTATGATTACTTATTAATTTATGTTAGCCATAGCCTATGATTACTTATTATTTATGTTAGCCATAGCCTATGATTACTTATTAATTTATGTTAGCCATAGCCTATGATTACTTATTATTTATGTTAGCCATAGCCTATGATTACTTGTAATTTCCTGATTGTGTTTTAACCAAGACACGCGGCTGCTTGGACAACAATTCGATGTACATAGATTCTGTGAAGGAAGATGCGATCATTCTGATTACAGAACGTGTCAGTGTGATAAGGACTGCCTTGAATTCGGTGACTGTTGCTTTGACTTCAATTCTACGTGTGCTCTAACTATATTGAAAGACAAACGTCCAGAAGCATCCATTGATCCCAAGTCATATTCATGCTTCACTCTTCCACTTACAGGAGATACATTTCTAGTTAATAGTTGCCACCAAAAATGGTCAGAAAAGGCTATCAAGTCACTTTGCAATCTTCAAACTGATAGAATGCTTTTTTCCGATCAAAACGGCAACAACTTTCGAAATATTTTTTGTGCAATTTGCAATTTTCGTAGAGTTGATGACATGCAGCCTTGGAAAGAGATTGATTTCGGTTCAAAATTTTGTAAAAGGTCTGGTATGATGGTTGTAGAAGAATTTTTGATAGGTAATCGCTTTCGTCGATGTTATAATGGCCCATGGGACCAATGTCCACCAACTACTAATTCTTCATTGACCGACTTATGCAACTCCTATGCTTATGACCCATGCTATTCAAACTTCAAAGGCATTGTTAAAAATCCACATTGTGCAGCTTGTAATGGAAGAGTCTATATTAGGGCATGTCTCAAATCTCCTGGCACATACGGAACAATATGGCAATTTCGGCCGTCACAGGTTCAGATTTCAGTGCAAAATTGTACACCAGGACAGATGTTTGATGTTGTTGCACAAGTGTGCAAAGACATTGATTGTAGACTAGGTTTCGTTTCGTCCGATCGCCTCTGTGTTCTAAAACGAAATGTAAGGTTTAATATTGACAATAACTGGAATTGTATCCTACAAAGTATCACACTCATATTCAATTCAAAAACTAAAACTACTAAATGCTGGATTGAAAACATTTTAACAGAATGGTTTCTTCGAGATGAAAACTCAATTATAAGTTCATTTGAGCCCGAACCTGGAATTGTATGGACTGTTTTTCAATTGAATAAAATACATGGGTTAAATCTTCTTCATCAATTTGAAAACAGAGTAAACGCAACATTTACCGAAAATGTTTGTGGTTCAACTGAGATGGAGGCATTTCTTTCGTGTGATTTGTCCATTGGTGAGGTAATTTGTAAAGGGAACTGGTATTCTGGGAGTCCCTCGGCATTTTTATTTGTTAACACATCTAAATCTGAACAACTGGTATTATATACTATCAGAGATATCTACATAAATGTAAGTTACATGGTTTATTACAAGCATTACGACTTCAAGGCAAGGGAAAGGCTACAAAAGACATTATTGGTGGTCTGTGGTCAGGAAACTCATCCAATGTTTCTGAAATGTGCATTCACTACGATTAGGGGGAATGACTTCAGTAGCTCAAATGATAACTCTGTTTTGCACTACGCTGGCCAAAGTTTTCAGGAACACAATTTTATGATTTTACCAAATGGTGATGCACAAATTTGCGCTGATGTTTTACTGGACAACATACATGGATTTGAGCAACGATCAAAAACACAGTTCAATGGACTTGATATTGTAACTTTCATTGCAACATGCATGTCTGTTTTTGGCTTACTTGGAACTTTACTCAGCTACGTACGATTTAAAAAGCTTCGAAATATCTATGGGTTTGGAATAATGTCTCTGTGTTGTTCACTTATAATGGCTCAGTCGCTCACTTTGTTAACAGCTACGGCCTCCTTATCAAATGTTCCATGCGTTGCAGTGGCTTTCCTCAATCACTATTCTTGGTTAGCCATGTTTGTTTGGTCATCTGTCCTAGCGTGTATTCTTTTTACCCAGTTTGTCTTGAAATCAGCAGAACATGCTAGTGGAAGTTTAAAAACAATCTTGTTTCATCAAATTGTCGGTTGGAGCGTTCCATTAGTCCTTGTTACTACGCCAATATCTGTCCACTTGGTAAATGACAAAACATACAAAGCAACAGCAATCTACAGCAATTCTACCTGTTGGCTTCAAAGTGGATTCATTAATTTGATGGCATTTGGTGTACCAATAGCTTTGTGTCTAGTGATTAATACCATCCTTCTATCGCTGACGCTACTAAATTTACACAAGGCGAGACAGAGCTTAAACGCAATGCAGACGAAACCAATGAACCAGAATCGTTGGAAAGAAGTTATGCTTCTTGTTAAGGTATGAATTGTTAAGAAGTTAATATTTCGAACGGTCTTTTTTTTTAATAAAGCGTAAAATTCGGCCATACTAGCAATTATGCGGGGGTTTTTTTGCGGCGCATTATTCTTTAACAGTTTCACCCACATTAAGAAGACGCACTTACTAATCTAAAAATATATGATAATTGTATAGTATCAATATTACACCATTGCAGCTTTCGTCAGTCCTTGGGTTTTGCTGGGCTGTGATGTTTATGGCAAGTGCAGTTGATGTCAACGTGTTTTGGTGGATTGCAACGATCATTTCATCTCTGCAAGGCGTATACATTTTTCTTTCTTTCGGATTAAGCGAAAATGTTCGTCGATTGTGGAAAGAATCATTGCACTATGGAACAGTTAAGAAGAGGGGCGACTTGCATCGTAGTATGACTTCATCTCGGCTGAAATAGAAACTTTGCTTTAAAAAAAAAATGGTCAAAATGTTTAGAATTAGGAATATTGCCCTCTTGACTCAAGTTTTTGAGAGAACAGCTTGGTGGTTATAATTTGGCCATTCTTTTTAGAATTTCTTATTGTGGTCGGAAACAAAACTTCATGACCATTGTTGATTTTCATCTGATTTATAATGTTCTTTACACTAATGTTAAGTTACACAAATTTGAAATCATTAACAACTCAATCTGCCCCCCTGTCATAATTTCATCTTTTTCTTGCATGTTACCTTATTCTGAACAAGTCCATTTGGTATGCCGAATTCCAACTTATCCTTTTTGGCTTTACTTTTATGTCCCAACCTTATTACCCCATATTGTGTGGAGTATCAGGAAATGGACCACAAATGCTAGACGCAACCATCCCACCGTAGGTCAATGTGCGCAGCACAGCAAAACACTTACTTGGATGAACTCATACATTTTTAGCCTAGTAATGTGTATCGTCCAGTATGAAAATAACTTGAAATATCTCAGTCAAAAGAGATCAACCGCCAATTATGACCGAACATATAGGAAGATATCTTCTATATTTGTAAATTTCAGTCGTTGTTGTGTCAATCAGAATTATATTTTGGTTTTAATGGTCAATTTTGTGTAAAAATTATGAAATCGTGACGTAACATCCTGTTTTTATAATTATTCAAACTAATCCCATGTTGCAATGAACACTATATTCTGTTTTGTGAACATGTGCAATTCTACTGTAGATACAGACTTACTCCAGAGGCCAAAATTTGAGAATTATGGGATCTCTGCTCCAGCTGGCTTTATTATTATTCCAAGCCATATCCCATAATGCAGTACGATAGACAAAACGAATAAATTCCATTGACCATACAATTACGTGACCATATAGATATACAGTTCAAAATAAATAAGTCCCAACCCCTAAGGAATATTGATTTTTCTGGAAAACAGTTAGCCCCTGTAATTTGTTTCATATTGTAAAATGAAGGCTAGAATGATACAAATTCAATGTGCACTAAAGTTTTACATAACACTTAACCTTTTTCTTACAATTTTGCAATTTGTGAAAATTCTTGACGAATCAAATGTTGCAGTTTCTTGTATTGGAATATGAAAATTGATGAAATTTTAATTCTAAGAAACAAAAATCGCGAGTAATCATTATTCAAATGGTAAGCACTTATGAAGAATTTAAAAGAGGAAGGGCTTGCTCGTGGTTGAATGAACATAACTTACGGGTTCATTGTTTAATAAACATCAATTAAAACGTAAATCAAAAGTAACAGATTCTTCCAGAGGACTGTGCTTTTAAAAATGCTTTTAGATTGTTTTCTCATTTCAATTGATTTTCAATTGGAAACATAAATGTAAGCCAGCCAAGGAAATTAATGTTTGAATGCTTCCTTATTATGTTGATTTTGAGGAAATGGAAAACTCCTTAGCATATCGTTTTCTTGTTTAAGCCACCATCTATAACTGAGATTTCTACGGCAATTAAAACGTTTTTAAACTTTTATCTACACTTACCTGATGTTCATTCAATCGCCAACATGTCGCTTACTCTTTAATTCACAGAAGTAATTAACATTTGAATAATGTTTACTCAAAAGCAGAGTTTAAAGTTTTCCATACGTTTAAAAATTCGACAATTTTTCATATTTACAGAAAAATTACAACTTTTGATTTGCCATGAAATTTCTTAAATGATACATTTTCAAGAAAAATGTTACGATTTATGTGAAACTTACTTGCACACTGAATTTGTATAATTCCAGCCTACATTTTACAGCTTTGGAAAAATTAAAAGGGTCCAATTGATTTCTTGGAAAATCAATATTCTGTAAGGGGGACTTATTTCTTTTGAACTGTATATAAACAAACATCATACGATGTGCATCACGGGTTAGTCTTGACCATAGACCACAATATGGCTTGACACATATATGTATCTTGGCAATCTTTGAGTATTAAGGTCAGTATTAGTCCGCAGATTACTCATTGATTTTCTAACATGCACAGGGATTTTGAATGACTTGAGTGCATAACATCAAAAGATTCTCGGCCTGCATAATTAATGGCTTTTGCCGTGTGGCCTTGCTTTCTGTATAATTTTATAAAAAGTTTACTGTTTATGTGTGACCTGGGATTCCTGAATGGGTTAAGGGGTAGAGGGGAAGGTTATATTTTATATTTTTGTAACATTAAACATTTTCATATAATACCATTGAACATACGCGCTACCGGGTTACAGAGCTATGTGCTCTGTAGCCAGGCGCACCTATGATACCATACACCCTAATCCACCATATCAAACTACCACAACCCTATGACAATTGCATATCTGGATGATTTATATATTACACTAATAAGAATCTAAATTTAATATGAAGTGAATATCACAAAATTCATAAATTGCTTATATATAGTGCATGATTAAATGTAAATATATAATGATCCGGTCAAAGGTATATAAGATGTACATGAAATGGAAGTATAGATAGTCCAAGCTTTCAGACTAACATAGGCTTGCCTTGTATTTTTTCAAACTTAAGTTTGACACTGAAATTCAAGTTCAAGGGGTTAGGAACATTTATGAAATTTAGTCGTAATATATATCAAATTCTTCCCATGGTTATAAAGAGCAAAATCGCCTGCTACACGAACTTGCTATATGATGTTTTGTTTTTGAGATAAGGATAAAAATAATAAAAAGTTCGTTGACCTTTGTGTTAGGGTCAAATTTTCAAATTGCTCCGATTTTAATGAAGATGGGCTCAAATTAAATGTCACTACTATGCTGATTCAGAAAATGTATAGTTTGGTACTTCCAAGATATTCAGGTATGGATGAGTTAAGGGCTCAATGCTCGGAGTTCAATGTTCAAAGCCAATATGCTGCTATTTTTTTTTTATTGAAATCGGGGCAATTTGACCCAATACTTAAGGTCAACATACTTTTATGATTTTGACCGCTATCTCAAAAAGGGGGCATCGTACAAATTTTGAGAAATTGACGTTTTCGCTTCTTCTGTACAACTTAATCAGATCATTTTCACAATTCTACTACCTAACACCTTTGACCTTGAATTTCAGGGTCAAAACGATCTTTGAAAAAATACAAGACATGTTTGCCCGAAAGCTTGGACGTGTGGTACAGCTAACATTTTACTATGATAAAATGGGAATGGGTATACAATGCTTCCTACACTATTAATACAAAATCATTTCCCTAGAATCTTTAAGATGATCTCCATCATCATGCCAAAACCTTATATGGACGCACCATTAGATTTCCGGGTGGGAGCAGGAATTTTTTTGAAAGGCAGAAGAAAATGGCAGAAGAAAAAAATTCCACCTGAACATGGAATAGGCAGAAAAACAGTAATTTTCAGGGGAAAAATCGCTCTCGAATGGGGCGCGAAAAAAAAATCAACCACGAACCCGAATTCCTGCTCCCCCTGAATATCTAATGGCGCGCCCCTAAGATGACAAAGCCAAAAAGGATACTTCTGATCCAGGTGACTTCAGCAAGGAAGTTGCTGGTAAATACTGGACTACTTACTGACAACAAACGCCAACAACTGTATGATCCCGTTAGTGCTATAAAAGGCTGAAGCACCAAGGTATTTACAGACGAATCTCCCTCTGATATAAATCTGGAAAAACATTATTATAAGAAGAGGAACAAATCTGCTCCAAAAGCTGTTCTTATACCGAAAGAAGATGACAAATCTATATCCACCAGAGTTGTATGACAGTGGTTTGACCAATGTCAGTGCGTAGAAGCTTTCCCATAGTCCAGAAACTGATGTTGAGCATCAGAATATATATAAAAAATCAATTTCTGGTACGGGAGATTACGTTCTTTTTTCTTTTTCTTTTTATTTCATTAGATTTTATAATTTTTTCAGTGACATATCGCTTTTCAAGAGCGTTCTCTTTTTCCTCTTGTGTTTGTTTAAATTTATATTTGCACTATATGGCATGAGCTAATAATAGATTGCCACTATCAATACCCAGCGGAACTGTATATCTTAATTGACCTAATTGGACCAAGGGTCACATTCTCCTACCTGACGCGTGTTTTACACAAAATTCACGCAAGATTTTCAGGGTACGTGTACAAAAGTGTGTAAGTTTTCTTTTGAGCAAGTGGCTTAAATATATTAAGTCCAGAATTGTAGATCGCAGGGAAAAAGCAGAGACCAAATTTGACCTCGCTTAATAAAAACAAAAATCACTTTAAAAATTACATAAATATGCGTTTGTATTTCAACTACTTTCAATCACTGTGGATTTCAATATGATTTTACAACATTTATACATCTATATGCATAATTATTTTGAATTACGATCCATTTGAGTGACTTTATGGTCCTTTTAAAATCAATGTCTCAAACTCATTAATATTCATGACTATCGTCGAACCGGCGGTCTGTGCCGATTTTCTATGCATAAAAAAATAAATTAAGCCACTTTTCTCGGACTTGAATGTTGACTGATTTTCCCCGATGTTCCCAGCACTTCCAATGCTACTTAATTGTCATGATGTGGATGATGGTAATTTTACAGTATATAGTTTATTAATTAATTGGTTCAAATACTATATGCGTAACGCTCTCACTCCCCTTAAAAGGTAGCTTCTGTCTGGCTTGAGTCCGGGCAGGAATGTAAGTTCCCCGTTCTTATTGTCCGGGTTCTACGGTAAAGTATAGGCTAACAACTCTCACGCAACATTAGTTTCACGCTTTACTCCGTTATGGTCTATGGAAGGGTGACTGTACCATTTCAGGGGACTAAGATTCCTTTCACATCGGGTTTGGGGTAATGAATCGTTGTAGGTATCAAATGCGATTGGTTTGGGCTGAAAAACACTTTAAAAACATGCTCATTGTTAATTACCATAGTCAAAATATATATATAAAAAGATTGCCACCACAACAGCCAGACAACTGCGTTGATAGGCCCTCTGAACACCTATCAGGCGCTGCCACCACCTATAATAGTTGCCAGTACCCTGTACCAATCTGAGATGATTATCCGGGGGGGGGGCACTCAAGTATAATGCTACAGGCATAGCGCGACCAAGAAAACTGCGGATTAGGGTTGTTTTTGAGGACAAAAGGGTGTATCAGGTGACACCTTTTAGGGTTTCAAAAACAGCCATTTTAGCTAAATTCCCGATATAGGGTGTGAATGTGTGAAAAAGGGTATATTTTCGCTTCAGAAACAATCACCCTTTAGGGGTGTTTTGAAAACTTGTGGTCACGCTATGCCTGCAACATTATACTTGAGTATAATAATTATAAGCTAACATCTCACGTACCAATGACTGTTGCAATGACAACCGTGGGACGTATTATCGATGGAACCACAAACCACCGACCATCATAGCCTATCTACATGGCTTGAACTTTAGCTGTCAATGCTGATCTAAGTATCATCACAAATCATTTATATATCAGGGAAACTTTATGTATGAAAATTCTGTGGTGTTTATCATTTCATCTGTTTTCTGTTAAAAAGGTAATCAGTCCGCCCTCTATATGTAGTGTACTGCTCAAAACAATAAATATTTCCCTCTTGTTGCTTATTTAACCTATTCATGTCAGATTATGATAATAAAATTATACAACAACAGCTTTATTTTTGACATAATAAAACTCGGGGGGTCGAGTCACAAAAGCACAAAAAGATTTACCACATTTCTCAGGGCCTATTACCGCTACTTGTTTGGATATAAGACACATTCAAACGCGATGTTGTGCAGCAAATTCCAAACAGCGATTATTCTACTTCAGATAGAAGGGTATATTTTTGAATGCCCAACTTCTTGGATTAAGTCTTGTTTAAAATGTTTTCAATAGAGATTTTGGGTTTATTGACCGTTGTGAATCTATACATTGTATATGCATTATGGTAGTGAATATGCCTTTTGCAAGACAAATATATTGGTACACGGTAGGTATACGGGTTTTTTTTTTAATGTCAAACGTTCCGACAATTGGCCACAAAATTAATCTTCAAAATTTATCAGGCAAATAACATACACTCTTAGAACGCCAGGATCAAAATTATGAGTAGTTTTCCGGATCACTTTGTTTTGATCCTTTAAATATCATTTTTAATCAATTGTTGGATCGTTTTGATCCGTTTTCAGATCTAACAAACGGATCAAGTTTACCTGGATCAACTTTGATCTGATTTCCGGATCAATTACCCAGATAACACCAATATTGGTTTTCGATCGCCAATCTTGGCATTGGCATTATCTTACTAGGCAATATTGGGCCAATCTTGGCATTCTATCGGCATTTTGTTATTGGCATCACATTGGCAACCTAAATTGGTCCAATATTGGTACAAAATATTGGTAGGATATCATAATGCCAACGTAAAGATTAAACACCACAGAAAATATATTATTAAAGTGATGAAACTATACGTCCTTCTATGGCAAGTCCACATTTTGAGACACACTTTAATCCGTTTCAGCATCATTTTGACAGAAATATTTGATGCTGGAGAAGGAACATTTGATACAGTTTGATCCTGAAGTAGGATCATAAGCAACACTTACACCCAATTAAGGATCATTATTTCGATCCGTTTCATTATCATTAAACAAAAATATTTGATCCCATTTTGGATCAAACTTTTTGATCCTGCTTATCGGATCACTTTGATCCGGAAAGGGTAAGCTTATATTTGATACCTAAAAAGGATCAAAATTGATCCTTTTTGTCTTATATTTGATCCTGGCTTTCTAAGAGTGTAGGTATAAAAATGTTTGAATTTTCATTTACGCATTTTGTTCAAAACTGTTACAATTTATGGCTATTGACTCATATAGATCTTAATATGTGATGATTGCACCAACCATAATATTCGTTTGCATTTTGTTGGTAATGGCTCGACCCCCTTTACTTGCTTTCGCACAAGGCCCTTATCACTAATTATTGATAACACTTACCCCTTACTTCCAGCTCCTTATCCCAGTTTGCTCATTTGTTTATTTTATATATTCATTTAAAGTTTTGTGAATGTTGCTATAAATTGTAGATAGGCCTATCAAGTAAAAAGCGTGACAAATTCACAACTCCAAGAAAAGGCCTGCAATAAAGACAATTGATTTATAAGGGATTGTATTTGGTATTGAGCCATATATTTTCTGTTTCAATAATATCTCCAGCTCAATGTGATGTGAATTGAAGATTTTAAAGAAGGGGTATTCTGCTTTACAGACCATTTTGATCAGTGCTGGTAACTGGCGTGCATATTTTTTTGGGGGGTCAGTCATTTTTTGCTGATTATCAAAAGTCATTTTTGCTATTTTTTCTGGCGAGCAGTGGTGTTTTCTTTTATAGTATTTACCCTATATAGAATGTAAGGACCCCAACCAGCATACAGTATTTTATTCGATTTTCAAAACTAACAAGCGGAAAAGAAGAAAGAAGACGAAGAAAAAAGAAGAGGAGGAAGAAGAAGAAGAAGGAGAAGAAGAAGAAGAAAAAGAGGAAAAAGACCATTAGTAAAAAGGGTCCCAAAAAGGTTCTAAGTTGTCCTGTATGTGGAATCGTCGCTCTAGAACACTAAAAAAAGGGTTCCTGAAAATATATATGCACCATTAAAGGTTCTACAGGTTACATTGAGAACCTGATGGTTCCCCAGAGTGGCTTTAGAACCTTTCATGGTTCTTTGTGAGCACCATAGAGAATTCCACATACGTACGGGACAAATAAGAACCCTTTTGGAACCTTTTTTTACTAAGAGTGAAGAAGAAGAAGGAAAGGAAGCTTATTTTCAGTGACGTTCGCCCCATGAAAATACTGTTTGTGTGTGCGCGCGCCTGAACCACCGTAATTTTGCGCACATGTTTAAAATAAGGTTACGCTTGTAGCTGCTTGTGAAGTCTCAATTACCCTGATTTTTCTCAAGAATAAAGAATATCTCAGTTACTAGGTTTTTGATACGTGTGTGACTTTTGAACGAGGCCAGAGAAAAACGAGTTGTATTCTCAAGTCAAGGTACGTATTCTGCAGTTAACCAAAAGACAAGACAATTTAGCCCCGGGGGGGGGGGTACTCAAGTTTGGTTTGGGTAGGGACGTGCCGCAGGGAAATTTGAAAAGCCACCCATCCAAATACCAATTTTCAAGAAAAAGGGACCCATCCATATACCAAATCTTCCAAATTTTGAGTCAAGTTTGATCAAAAATTGCATTTTTTTCCGCCCAA
>JXSR01S017624.1:54722-78515 GCA_000969725.1 Ophiothrix spiculata
GACAAGGGTTAAATCTTCAGATGTAACAGTGACCCAAATCAACAGTAGCAGATTTTTAAATAAAACGCAAAGAGCATGCCATTTGATTTAATGGAAGTATAAATGAAGGTGCAAATTTGTTTGGTAGTTGAACAAACTGAAAATTTACGCTGCAAAGGTCTTATGCATCATTGATGCTCTCGTTTGTAATTTGAAAAAAAATCTGACAGATAGAATGTTTAATTTTGGAGCTTAATTTATAGAATAGGTCCAATTCAAGGTGAAAATACATGTACTTAAATTTAAAATGTTCTCTTATTTTTTTTAATAGTTTGCTCTAAAAATTGTTTTTATGTGAATTCATTTACTGTACGTTAATTCATGCACCATATTTAGAGTATATAAATTACAAGCTTTCCTGACCTGAATGGCATTTTGGGCTACAGAGCAGTTTGTTTATTTTATGCAACATCTTCTATTATTTTACATAAGCCTGTACCCATTGTTTGCGGGGACATATCACAAATGTTCAAAAAGGTCTACAATTTGTTTTTCATTTAAAAAAAAAATGACCCCCAAAACATACTAAATAACAGCAAGGAATAATCAAAAACATAATAATAAACCAGTGTGGGTACATTAAAGGTAGGTTTATTGGTAGAAACATAAGATTAATTGAAGATCTTATAAATTATTGTGAATTCAATGAAAATGATGTAGCTATCGTTATTGATTTTAAAAAAGCTTTTGATTCTTCAAACCATTTTTTATTGCTTTTAGATCAAGAACTTACTTCACAACTTGGTGACATAGTAACCATGCTGGCAGCCAATGCAGTGGTCACAAGTATGTATTTATTTGAAATTCACTGAAATTATTTTTATCACAACTTTTTTTTTTCAATCTCCTTTCTATTCTGAGATTCTTCAGCTTTGAAGAAGCAAATCTACTTGGATATTATAGATGAAACCATTCAAATATTATCTTGTTCATGGGCAAATCTGTAATATCTGCTCAGATATTATAGCTGATATCATTCAAATATTATGTTGTTGTGTTTGAGCAAATTTGTAATTGAATTACTTAAAATACCTCAACCTTAAATCTGTTAATACTTATCCTCTAATGAACTTTACTTTGTTTTAATTTGTAAAAAGCAGTATGCCAAAATATAAAGAGTATACTAACAATAATGTATATTGTACTGGCTAACATGATTTAGAGATTTTGTACCGATCAAAATGATTCAGAAAATACTTTAAGATTTACAAACTTTAATAACAAATGTTTATTAATAGAAATCCATTTCTTAGGAAACATTAAAACCAGCTTCTTGCTGATTAAATTCATACTTGGAGCAATTCAATTTAGTTTTTAGTTTTTAGTTTTTTTCATTTTTACCAAGGTTTTAATGACTTAATTGATGAATGCATAATGCACTTCTGTTTTATGTAAAGAGGATTTTATCTGAAGGTTTTCTTTGTCTGCTCTTGGAATAATGTATTACGAGTGGCCAATTTAGATTATTTCTACCTTTATTCCTTATAAGGATACCTTAAAGGCATTATTCATATTTTTCATAACTAAAACTGTTGTTTTCACCCACAAACAAGTATATTCTTAAATTATATTCAAGTTGGTTTCCTTTTTGATAATGACTGTGAATTTACATAAATGAACTAAAGTTTTCTGATTTGAAGGTTGAAATATATTGTGAGTTAATGAACTAATTCACTGGTTTTGTCAAACATAAACTCACTGTATTCTGTTGCGTGTATTATTGTGAATGCTGCTCATATTCCTCATAGTCCATGTCAGTTTTTGCTCAATATGTCTTATTTTGGAGGTATTTGCAATGTGCCTAGTTATAAAACCAGACCTGTGGTCAATTTCACTAATATTAAAATGCATCATTAAGCATCGTAAGACCGAACGCATCCTTAACTCACAGCAAATTTTACAATCACCTTTTGACTCATTGCAATGTTGCGATGTGTCGGAATTTTCCCCATGTAATTTTTCATATACCTTGCGATCTTTGCGAAATACAGTCTAGTTGCGCACTGTACGCATCGCAACTACAATGCATCGCAATTATTGTTCAGTGAAATTGAGCACTGGTGCTCAAATTTACATGTTGATTGTGAAATATTGCTCTAGCTTCAAGAAAGAAAACAGTTGTAACACTTCACTGATAGTTAACAAACTGACATGATAATTGTTAAAAAAACAGAAATACGGGTTTCAAAAAATGGGTTATACATCTGAAAGTCTTAAGAACTGAAAATGTTAGCAAGTTTAAGTACTGCATCCTGTCAGCTCCAGCTGGATGAAGCAAAATCAAAAACGAATTAAATAATGATGTTTATGTTGTTAATCCAACTTGAACCTATTGCCTTTAAACTGGCTTTGGGACTTTGACACTTGTTAGCCAGTCTAACAAGTTTAATCTATAGATAAGTGGTTGGTACTTGCTATAACAATAGCATTAGACAATAGCTGTAACCTAAGGCAAAAGGATATCCCCATAGAAGCAATTAGTCCTGTATTAAACATGTATTTAAGGCCAGGAACCTTTTGTGTTTTCAAAGGCCCGAGGTGACTGGTGTCTCTTTTGTTCACCATCAATGCAGGGTTCTCCAGTACTTGACTGATTTTCTACCATTTAAGCAGTTTGAGTTTAATTTTAATTTGAAATGTCTTCTCAATTTAATTTTAATTTGAAATGTCTTCTCAGTCAATTAGGATTTTCAAATTAAGAAATTGTTGAAACATGAAGTATTTGAACAGTAAAATATGAAGGTTTCAATTAATATTTTTTAGTGTATATAATTTATGTTTTGTGAATTTGCGAGTCAAAAATTGGAGCAATCTGTGTTGATTCTGTACGATAACACTCTGTTGAGCTAGGCGGTTGGCTGTCTTGGGTAGATAGCAATCATATGCCATGGTGGCAGTGATATGCTAAGTTAAATAGCTGCCATGGGTTTTGTTTTGAGCCAAAAATTGGTTATTTTCAGCATATTTATGCATGAATACCCTAAGCTAGTAGTGGTTGGTTTATGCTGTCTTTGGTAGAGAGCAGTCATATGCCATTCTCATTTTGTGTTGTCAAAGAACATGAGAATATATATTGAATATTCAAAATCAAGCATCTAAGATTGTGTGGGCTTAAGAATCAAATCTATAAGAACTAAATACTTTATTGAGGATTTCTCCTTGTTTTATAGTAATTTGACCACCAATATGTTAATATTTAGATTTTTCAGAACGTACATTAAAGTTTATAATGTTCTTATCTTCAAAAGAAATCACTTACAAAGATTTACTCCATCTTTGACAACACTGATTCCTGTTTGTTTCTTTACCCACATTTTGGCCCAAATTTCATCTATTTCTTTTTGATTATTTTCAAGGTTGATTGGATCGGGGATACAATTCTTCCTTTTCACACAAACAGTATATTAGAAAAAAGATTTTTTGAACAATCTAAGTTTCCAAATCCCACAGCTCAGTTTCATATAAAGCAGCTATTTTACAAATCAATTTGCAAATACAAACTAATCACATGGTGTTGTTGTAATATGATGGTTTGTAGTGTAGGATTAGCACTGGCGACCCAAGGCTTCCCTTGGAGGGGCTGAATGATGCCGACACTTTTCCATAAGGCATAATGATGACGCTTTTCTATCGCGAGGCGTATGATGAGGTTAGACGCAGGTGAAATTACTGGACTCGGGCAAATTGTGAATCATTCTTGTTCATTCTGTATATTTGCATAGTTGAATCTGAGGGTTTATCTAGTGATTTGGGATAATTTTTGGTGGATTGGAAGTTTTTATGTCTCATTATTTGTTCCCTTATCGTGTTTGCATAGTTGAGATTTATTCAAGTGATTCTGAGGATCGTATTTGAACATGAAGCTTACTTAATTCCAAAGGGGTATAATTCTTTCCTTCTATATTTTTATGATCTTTGTCTTGATTTAAATTAAAATATAAGTGATATAACAATGAAAATGTCTATTTGATCAGCTGCAGTATTCTTCACAAGAGGTTTTTATTAACAAAAAAACCCAAATTTGTTCATATTTAAGACATTTAGGTTAAATATCATCTTTCTTCTGTTTGTCTATGATTGACAGAAAGGAGAATACTGGTATATTATCATGCTTTGAGGTGTCCAAGTGTGGGAAAATATTGGATCCAAAACATGATAATGATAAAATTGGATGATTTACGCCCGATATTTATTGGTCTCGCTATGAGTTTTAAAATATTGGGCTCGACTGCGTCTCGCCCAATATTTTTGCAACTCATAGCTCGACCAAAAAATATGGGCTCAATCGATCCAATTTTATACCAATATTGGTAGTAGACTTTGAATTTAGGACTCTTTCTTTTCAAATTTGATGTATGTTTTATTTGTCATTACTATTTTGTTTTAAACTCACAATTCTAATTTAATTCCAAGAGTCATTTACAACTTACAAGTAAGTCGGAATTCCTATTCCCGCTATGACCAACATGTCATTTATTGTGTAAGTAAATCCACGAGAATTGGTACCCAGTGTTCTTGCTAAGGCGGTATGTTGTGATATTGGCTCAGGAGCTCAAATATTGGCGCAAAAAAAACGCAAAAAGGGGTTTAGTTATACAACTTAAGGTTTAGCTTACTTCATGTTCACTTATTCAAATTTAATTCAGTTTATGCTTAACATTCTATGCCTGTTTTGGAGTTTGTCTATCCGTATTGGTGATTGCTAGTTGTTGATATCATGACGTCATAATTTGGGGCAAAATCAAATCATTAGACGCAAGGTTGGCACGATTTAAATCAATTGATTTAAATCACGATTTAAATCGCGATTTAAATCAAATGATTTTTTTAACAAAAATCATTGATTTAAATCAAGATTTTAGATTTTCTTGATTTTTTCACTTCCTTATCAGAATTTTCAATATATTTTCCCCTGCATTCATACATCTTATAGATTTGCTCATTTCCAATGTAAATTTGGCCCATAAACCCTCACCAAGGTAGTGTTTCAACATTACAACTTGATTTATACAGTCGGTAAATGTGTAATGATTCACGCAGCAAAATTCATATATTGATTTTTTTGATTATTTTTTTAATGATCATTGTCCAATCCTGGATCAGTAATTTGAATCATTTACACTTTTTTGAAGATCAGAAACAATTGATGTTCACATTGAAAGTGTAATACTAGGAGCAGGTGTACAACATAAATCCTCAAAATAAAAAAAAATAATAGAATAATATCAAAAAATTCTATTGATTTAAAACACACAGTGATATTTTTATTTAGTGATTTGTTTTCCCAACCTTCAATCAATAACAGATTTAAATAATGTAAACTTTAGTTAAAGATCAGAATGAAGCACATGTTTTAAAGTGTAACAACATAAATCAATGAAATCAAAAAGAAAAATTATTTAAATCCAAATAATCAATTCAAATAAAACATTTAAAAAAAAAATCAACAGAAATTCCACTTAAATAAAAAACAATCAATTTAAACAAAACAAATGATTTTTTTTACAAAATCATGATTTTTGCCAACCTTAGATCAATTATGTTATAGGATAAGAAGGACTTATTGTTCTCATTTAAAGAGTAAAAAGGGGGAAGCTCCTACAAACCTCTGATATGAAAATCAAAAAAATCGATTTAAATAAAAAAAAATCCGATTTAAATCAAATAAATCGATTTTTTTGATTTTTTAAAAAAAATCGTGATTTTTGCCAACCTTGATTATTTAGACGGAACACTGCTGGAAGCTGTTATAAAATATCACAATGTATATATAGATAATATTGAGTTGATTTTGAAGTTTGTCAATAACTAGTTAACTTGAATTGGATGTGATGATCTATGAAAAAAGCACCATGAATGCAAAATATTGTTATTTTTGTTAAAAGCTCCTGATGATAGCAGGAGAGAGTTAATCAACTTAAGAATGCTTAAATTTTTGACCCTTGTAACTAAGAATAGTAAGATAATACGAAAAACGGTTTAAGAATCTTATATATCCATTAACATTCTCTCATATGAATATTCAAAAATGAGTCATTCTTATTTAAGTTAATCAATTAAGCCCCTATCAAATTACTGTAAAGCTCATCGGTATGTTCTTACATTGATGACTAAACCAATTACATGTTGATTAAGGTGTAATTATTACTTAGGATATGGATAATTGTCGTCCTCTCGAGGTCCCATTATGGAGGTGTGATGGAATTTGATGGAGACAACTAGGGACATTTTGAAGTGCTTTGATAGAAGAGTTGGATGAAGTGGTAAAAATTTGTTAAAGTGATTTTTGTGAATATTTGTACTAGATTTTGAGATTTGAGTATGATTTATAATATTTTTTGGTTTAATTTCTGACAGTGGGTGAAGGCTTGGTCAAAGACACACAATAATATTATGCAAGTTTCCTAAAGAGAATGTTGCACATTTAGTCAATCCTATTCTCATTTCTTAAAAATGTTTCAAAAAGTTCAAAAAGGAGGTTTGGATTCAATTTCAACTTTTTCGTTATACTGACCTTAAACTGATTTTACCTACTTCAAAAAAGTGAAAAGGGAACAGTATAATTAACCTAAAAATTTGTTTTTGAACCTAAAATTTAAGTTTTTGGATAGTTCTGTCCTAAAGAGTTTTTGATTAGATTTTTGGAGATTTGGTACCTTTGCTCACTGAAATGGGGGAAACCACCTCATAGCCTGTCAAGTTACAAGGTGCACTGATTTCAGCCATATCCATAATTCAGTGTAATCAATCTTAGAAACACCTGGCAAAAGAGCAAAATGTTTCCTTGAAAAATGTTAGATAGAGTACCTATGTCTTGTTTATGGTCACAAGTATTTGAAACATACTATCAATGTCTATCAAAATTTAAATGTTAAACTTAGGAATTATTAATTATAACATCAGACAGACATGTTAAAATCTATACAAAAAGTAAAAAAATTGTACTGTACCAAAAGGCATGAAACCATAGCATGATTTTATCAGTTGAAGCATTCAAACTGTTAATTTCTCCTGTGTGCAGTGCTAATGGCATTACACTTGCCCATGTTATTTCTGTGTGCCTTATGAGACCACTTCAAAAACACCTTGAAAGCAGAAATATGTACACCAAGAAGCACTTGAGATGGCTAGATGGAGGGCAAGCATTTCTCCATACCAGGACTACAGATCCAAACCCTCTTATAAGGTGTTTTACATGCACAATATTATGTGAGAATTTGCTGCGGGCATGATTTTTTTGATAAAAGGCCCTGCTGAATTGGTGCATGAATTTACCCAGAGATGATGTTTAGCATTTGCTGTAGGACCAGGGCTAGGATATTATGCATTCAAATTGACTTTCTCTTTAAAAAAAATTTAAAATTGAAATTTAACCCTTTGTTTTCCTTTTTAAACTCATTTGTGTCATTTTGCAATACTTTTTGTGACTTTTTTAACCTTAGAGAAGACCACCACCACCAGTTTTGGGTCTCATTTCATGGTAGAGAAAGGTGCCAAATTTAGGACCTTTTGGGCTTTATGTGACCGTCCATCCCAAACCAGATTGTAAATGCAGCCTCTTGTAATTTTCACTTTTTTTTTTTTAAATATTTGCAAAGACCATGTTATAAGGATTAAAATTACACCTTAATGAACTTCACACGATTTCCAAGAGCCAAGTTATGGTTCGTCAAAGGTTGTCAGGGAGTAAAATGTATAACTGAGTTAACACGTTCAAAGATCAGCAAGTCCTATATTTTCTGTTGATTGTCCTCAAAATAAACAGTTATATTTCATATTTCTGATCATCTTGAAATGCATCTTTGCTGGTGTTTTGAAGTAAACAGAAGGATTGTGGATCTGACAAAATATCAATTTCGGCAAATTATGACCGTGACACATATTTTCACCTGCAGCACAAATGAAGTTTGCTGCATATTTTGTCTTAATTTTTTTTAAAATTTTTTCTTAAAAATCTGTGCTATTGAGGGGCGACATAAAATGGTTAAATTTTGTACGGTTACTTCAACAGTGTACTACATTGATACTTTATACTTTTTCTTGATTTCATTTGGGGAGTGGGGCAGACATATTTTCTGGGGGGCACCTGCCCAACCTCCACACCACCCCCCCCCCCCAATCCACTGATTACGCCACTGAGATGACCATTAGTGGCCATCACATATAACAGATATTGATGTATCAAGGCAATGAACCCATGATTCCATAAATGATGATTTGTTTTCATATTAATTCCAATCGGATAAACATGTCACTACGGTGCCGCAATTGATTTAAGTGAATGTTAAAAAGTATCAGAGATGTGGCCATCAATTAATGATACTGCTGCTATTGATGCAACTATACTATTAAATGGATGCTGAACATGATAGACAGCACTCGTTTCTTACCATGTCCCTTTTATCTAACGAGTATCCAAAAATCTCAAGCCATAGAGAGAGACACTTGCAGTTTTCACTTAATGCTCTCACCTCAGTCTCGAGATCTCATTTGTTCATCTGCACAAAAACCAATATGACCATATGGGAAAGTAAATTAGTCCATATTTCTCAAATCATAAATGAATTTATTTGTCCATGTGTTATCAAAAAAAGTATAACCCAAAATGGTACCAAAATTATGAAGAGTTCGTGTAAAAATATATTAATGTGATTCGACCTTAATATACACAATACAAAACTACCAGTTCACAATATTGTAGAAAACAAGGGATATGATATACTATGGATCTTGTAACAGAGTCTGATTTCTTGTTGCATACTTCAATGTTTATAGAGTATGGCGTGAGTTGTGTCAGGAAATGAAATCCCACAAATTCTAATCCTGTCATAATTTGTGTACCGTTATAATCAGGGAAGATTTTCTGAATTCTGTTCATCCCAAGGTATACCAGTAATCTTGATTTTGTAAGTTTTTAGATTAAGTTCATGTTACTACATGTACATCCAATTTTCTTCTGAATGTTACAAGTCTATGATTCTTTACATATGATTTATGAATACTTAGGGATACATTTCATATCACTATTAAATTTTTAAAATGATAAAACCATCAATCACTCCAGTGTATTAGTCGGATTTAGTCCGGGGGGCTCCATAGTACAAAAAGGGTTATGGTGATGTGCCGAAAATTTGGATAGCAAAATTAGGCTCTCTCTGGTATTTCAATACCTCCTCTTTTCTTCACAAAATGGTATTTTCATGGATTTTCTTTTTAAAATTGTCCATGCTTTGTGCCAAATGGGACCAATTGGAGCATTTCTTTACAAAACCTTAGAAAATGTGTTCCAAAATAGCACAAATTTGGACAAAATATGTGATTTTTGAATAAATTTGACCTAAAAATTTTGTGAGATTTGATATATGGATGGGTCCCTTTTTCTTGAAAATTGGTATTTGAATGGGTGGCTTTTCAAATTTTGCAGAGGCACGACTACCCAAACCAATTTTTTGAGTACCCCCCTGGGTGTATTAGTTCCAGAGACATTAATACATCATAACTGGTATATGGTATATACATGATAGTGAATGGAATTTTGAGGGGAAATGAAATAACCCAACAAAAACAAAACACAAAGCTTGATGATTTCATCAGATCTAATCACTCCTGGCAAGCGGTTATTAAGCGGTTATACAGGCAGAATATTACCATCATATCAAAAGCATCACGTTACATCATATCATGTATACAATGTAACCACGCTGTACCCTTAATCATCGCGTTTGATGATTTGCTCTAATTGACATACTCCACATATCAGAGAACACAGATACCACCAAAATTCTTGCTTAAACAAGTGTTTTTTACATCTTCACTCCACATGTGACTCAGAGATTAAGAGATAATAGGCAGAGTAAAGAATAATGAGTTTCTCATCATATGTTCTATTAAATTTCATCCGCAAGTCATGATCAACAATTATGTGTAAGCTTATGTTGAGCTCTTATGTAAATATTGTCTCTGGTATGACGTAGAACTGTGGATTCTAAAATGTGTGTTAATACCCAAACATTTCAAAGGATAAAATCTACATCATAGTGTTTCAATAAGATTCAAAGGACTTTGGCTATAAGATGACAATGACTTGAAATAGCACGAATTTTAGGATTGGTTTTGAATTCAAATTAAGAATGTTATCTCTGAATGTGTGTGCATTTTTAAGGTACACATGGTTATTTGAACTTAAAAATATTAAACCACTTTAATTTTAATTGGATATTTTAAAATAAAACAAATAGAATAAAGTAAAATAAAATAAAATAAAATGAAATGAAATGAAATGAAATAAAGACTAAAGCAAAGTAGAAACCTTACTTAATGAAATTACCCTGATATTGATTGCCACATTGATTTCAAGTAAAGAGGGTGGCAAATTTATAAGAGTGCCACAAGTGGTAATTTCAATCCTCTTGGCTACATTGACAAAACTTATTGTCGACAGTGTCGACGTAGGTCGCTCGATTTTGGGGGCTTTGTCGACAATGCAAATCAGTGCTTGCCAAATTATACCATCCCTAGCTTCCCCTGTACAAAGATATTGCAGATTTTTCCCAAATTTCTTTTCATATTTCATTATCAATCATGGTCCATTTCAGTTTTAAATCAAATTTGCTCCACCTGATTTCCATTTTGATACTTATGGCTAAAGGCTATTGGTATAATTCTTAAAGAAATACATACGCCAACAATGAGAATATTGCGTGAAATACAATGTTATTACGAGGTGACTCATGTTTTCTGATGCATAAACGTGTAATATTGGTGTTAACTGTGACAGTGTTGTATGGGGGCAAGTTGGAAGGGTGACTGTAATCCATATGTAGTAACCTGTTACTTGACCATTCCACCTGGTGTCAATTCGTATGCAAATTGTTTTGTCCATCTGGTTGTCATTTCTTATCATTTTTTTATATGTGGCGGTCCAGCTCGTATTTCTCGCCAGAAAATTCATTTTGCCCTACAATTGAAAATACATGTCAAGGTCGTAATTTGCCGAAATTGATTTTTTGACAGATTTACAATTAATCTGCATATTTTTAAGATAATCAACAGAAAATATAGGGCTTACTGATCTTTGAATATTAAAAACAGTGAAAACAGCACCAACTGACCAGCAGGGGAACTTTGGATGGATCAAAATAGATTCAAAAGATAAGTAAAAACAATGGGAAATAGGTTAAAAACAATTTATTGACATAACAACATCCAAAGGGGTATAGACAATACTAAAAAACATAAACACCGACGTTTCGAACAGATAAAACTGATCTTTAACAAGGAAGATAAAAACACAAGACAACCTAATACAACAATACTCTTGTTGTATTAGGTTGTCTTGTGTTTTTATCTTCCTTGTTAAAGATCAGTTTTATCTGTTCGAAACGTCGGTGTTTATGTTTTTTAGTATTGTATATACCCCTTTGGATGTTGTTAAGTCAATAAATTGTTTTTAACCTGATCTTTGAATGCATTTATCTCAGTTTACTCCCTGACAACCTTTGATGGACCATAACTTAACTTCTGGATATTGTGTGAAGTTCTTTAAGGTGTCATTATCCTTAAACCATGGTTTTTGCAGTGAAAATGACAAAGAGGTTGCATTTACGGCTGGTTTGGGATGGACGGTCACATATGAGATAATGATAACACACGACAACCAGATTGACAAAACAATTTGCATACGAATTGAGACCAGGTTACTACATACGGATTACGGCGACCATCCACCATGAACCTCCAGTAAAGTCAGCATTTTTCATTTTGAGATACAGGGCAAAAAATGAAATTTATTTTTCAATATGGATAATTGATTGATTAATCCTAATCTAAAATTAAAATAGTATCGAAAGCTTTCATTTTAAATTACCTCAACATTTATTGCAACACACTTGTGTATGGAGATTTTTAAAAGCTTATAACTTGAAAAGTAATGATCAGAATTAAGTAAATTTTCAGCATACATCATATTCATCTTTTTATTTAAAAGTAAATGGTTTTAGAAACTGCTTTTCCCACAAAAAATCCTGTGTAGTAAATAGAATGAAAATAGAGGGTCTGATATTTCAACTTCTGAGTACATCTCATTAGACAAGAGAGATGCAAGGTTTTATCACATCAGAATCATGAATTGCACCAAGTAAAGGAGTGGGGCTTGCTTTGCTATGTGCAAAATCACATTTTGATACATCATGCACAAACTGATTTTACATAATTCCGTCACCAGCATACCACCACACTAACTTTTTTGACTTATAATATTGATTTACGAAACCTAATCCATTCTCATTTTGTCCTGGCTTCCACCAACACAAATATTGGTTCTAATTTTGCTTCCAGCAAACTGTTGATGTGTCATTGCCAAGTACTCATGTAGCCAGTCTATTCATAAGAAGGAAAAATAAGTTTACATGAATATGACATACCATCAAACCCATCTCCGCCACCTGTATCTGTTAGATTTGATTAACGAAATCTGGAACCAGACCGCCTCCAGCGTGGTATAAAATGAAACGCACCCTACCCAACTAAAAACTAATCAAAACGTATGTACCAAAACAGTGATGATATTCCTGTTTGATTAAGACAATGGATGAAGATCAGGGAAGCCCTTAAGCTTTGTGCTTGGAGCAGTTACCATGGTGACAAGATTGATTTTTTGGGACGATGAGCCCTGCGGCTTTGGTAATAATAACGGGATCCTGTCGAGGGTGTGTTTTGACATATGTATACCACTGTAGTTTGATGTATTATGAGGTGAGAGCTGAATATAAATGAAGATGTTTCTGGCTGGGTTGGTAATCACTGGGGCTGGGGTACTCTTCTTAGGAAGTAGCTTATCAGGTATTGTATACCAAATCAGTACACCTTTCAGTGATTGTGATCAGTAGGATCATCATCATTTCCGTGTTATTTGGTTTTGGAAGCAGAACTTCTTTTATTTGTAAAGTTGAAAAATAACACGAGTTGGCAAATGTAAGGTATAAAAGTAATAGTTGAAATATGGCAAGATCCCTTCCATCCTCTTTTCTTTTTTAGGCGGAATGGATCTTGCACAAGACCCCTTCCCCCTAATACCCCTTCCTCATCTTTTCAAATATGATTCATACAGATAAGTGAGAGAATCCATGGGATATACCTTGGTTGGGTGTCACAGTGAAGTGGTGTTATCACGGTCCCATTAATTTAGACATGCTTGGTTACGCATCATGGTACACACCTTGATCATTTTAACATGATGATGCATAATCATCAGTTTTCTTTATTTTGAATGTCTATAATGCATTTTTCTAAAGTTTCTGTTTTTAGACAAATTTATAATCTGCCTTGAGCACGCTCAACTCAAATAAGTTGACACGTTAAAGCAATACTATAAGATTTTGATCTAAAATAAATTCAGTTAAAGTAAAACAGCCTTAAATGAAGGAATATGACAATCTAAGAGCATTTGCAAATATATTTTATCAAAAATTTGTTTTTGCCACTGAAAACTGGATACAATTAGCTAGTTCAAATGTTGTGTCCGTGCATAACAATGCATTTTGTAATCTGTAGTAAAATATTTTGTTAACCCATTACTTATTCTATTCACTGGAGTCAATAAGTATAGATAATCCCCACTTGAGAAATTGCAATCCTTAACAATCCTTTTGTGTCTACACGATAAAAAGCACAACTAAACACCGCTAGACGTGTTTGCTTTAGTAGAAGACAATAGCCTATTCTATATTTTGATTGACAGGCCTCTTTTATGCAGTAAAATTGATTCGATACTTCTTAAGTCATTTATGATTTAGTTTACAAAATCCTTTGTCCTTTAATGAGATAACTTACGACAAACTTGAACAGGCTAAATGAATATACTTGCTCTCCTATACCATTACACATGTAATTAAATTCGGGATCCCAAAATTCAACAAATGGCGCCATTGGCTATGACATGAAAAGTAAGCATCTTTAAGCCAAACCTTTGGAGGGTATTAACCCCTTCAGTCCTGAATTGTCATATATGGGTATTAATCTACACTCAATACAAATTGGAACGCCTGAGCGTTCTCTCGTATGCTCCTTAGGAAACGCTGAGGCGTTCTATCGGATCGAAAGGGTTAATACCAACCAAAATCTATCACCAAAAGTATTCAAAGTCGTGGGTGACATTTTTTAGATCTGATAGTATTGCTTTAACTCTTTCAATCCGGCAAGCCGCTCAAAGCGGCTCGCAAAAGTGTGCATGATTTGCCAGAATTTCTACTTTGACCCAATTTTTTCAAATAGCTCTAAAAAACCCTACGAGCCCAAATTGGTCGAAAATTTGCCAGCAAGCAGTTGAAATGAAGAGCTATCTAGCGCTATCAATTTTATCAGCAAAGAGAACAACCCTGGCATACTACAATTTTCAGCTTTCTGGCGAACTAGGATGGATGGTGACAATTTTATTCTGAAGTGAAAAATAAATGTTGATTAACTTTGAAGTCAAAAACAAAATAGTTTGATAAACTTTAATTTTGTGAAGTCTTATTAGTATTAATCCCCAGAGCTGAACTTCAATGTTGGGAGAAGTGCTTTGTTGCATCTGATGGTTAAGTGGAATAGTGTATTACTCAAACAACTGAGTATTAAGCTCTTCTTGGTTCTTGTAAACAGGGCTGTTAATAACCTAATTTTGAATTTTACAATAAATCAAAATGACAGATGTTAAGTTTTAAAAATACATAAAACTTGAAAAGGCTGTTCGTTTCCAGATACCAAATGAGATGATTTGAAAATGATTCTCTATATTCCAATTTGTTATGGTCAGCTATATTAATAGACCAGACATAGAAAATATACCTAGCCATCTCAGGTGTAGTCCGATCCATAGGACCTTTGTTTTTTCGGTGACACTATATATCCACAATACAAATCCACCATCACATTATAATCCGTCCACTAGAAAAGCCCAAGTTCTAGATAGCCCACTGATCTCACCCCAAATGTTTTTGAGGTAGGTAGTGAGTGGCTCACTAGATCACTGGACTTGGTAGTTATTCCCTCATATTGGTTTGTGTCACTTTAAAAAACAAGGGTTCTATTAATCAAACTATCTCTGGTGCACGGGCTAGTTGAAATACAAAAAGTTAGTGACCCCTTCATCAGTAGAAATTCAGAAAATGACATTGATCAGTCACTGATTACTGTATAGGGATTTTTTTTGGCGAGGACAAATTTCAATTAGTTTCAATAGTAAATAAAATTTTAGTGAGGGATTTAATTTAGCGAATTTGCAGTCTAGCGAAACTAGGGAAATTAAATCCCTAGTGAAAATTAGTCCCTTTACAGTATTATTATTGGTATTTTCCTGTTTTGTCTTGTCACTTGTGGAGAAAATGGAAACCTTTTGCAGTTATATATTACCTGGACTTGTACTTAAATTGCAGACACTGACTTCAATGCATCATTATTGGTTTACAATTTGCTTAATAATAAAAACATATTGGTACATATCAAGCAGATCATGAGTTGATGTATTTACCAATAACATTGATTAGCGCTGGCTCATCAATACTTCATTTGCGAAGCTTTTATCGTCAACAAAGAGCGTGAAAGAGCTCGACCCTCTGGGGTCATTAGATTTGATATTGGATGCATGTGTCATGTGTGACCTGAAATAGGCCTAGGTAGGAAATAGGATGGGGAGTTTTTCAGACTGAAAAATGGGGAACATTGCATGAATTATGGCTTTACGGAATTCCAGTTCCAGTGCAATTTTCTTTATTTGTGCCAGCCTTGGCATTATGAATTTGCATTGTCTTGTTTAGAGTGAGGTTCAGGATTGTGTCTTTTTGACAAAATTGTCCCATTCAATGGATTGCAATACTCCATACAATTTTTCAAGAATGGAGCAATTGTACCTATACTGCACCTTGATGAAATCTGGTTTATCACTTGAAAACTTATTGATTACTTAGTAATATGCACTATCTCAATAATAGACTATTCAAAAAATCTTGTTATGTTGTAATTTTTCTTTTAACAAACAAAAATTAGTGAATGGTGAATTTTATAGGGTTAATTGTATATGAAGAGCTTATATGAGGATTGGTTTTTCAAAGAATAAAACATGTTTAATAGAACTCCAGACAAATTACAATTTAGAAATGTGTACTACATCAAATTGGGGTGCCCACCCCTGATCTACTCTAACCCAATCCTTTCTAGTCAATGGTGGCAGTGCAGTAACGTAAATAATGCATTGGTGGTGTTTTTGAATTGTTCTCACCAGCAGAGTGCAGAGCTCACTGTATTAGTTTCAAACTGTCGTCTGCTTCTAATGTGAGATATGATTTGCACAAATTCTGGAATTTTTGTGGCAAAAAATGCAAACAATTTCAACCGAACTGAAGAGAGATAGATAAATATAGGTCTGTGATTAAGTATATCTATTGATTTCAGGATATAGATGTGGAATATATTTGCTTAGAATACAGGCTGTTAAGCTTAACTGAAGAAGGTATGTAAGACAAGTATTTTGTGTAAATTGTCGATAGATGTTGTTCTAAAATTTTAAAAGTTGGACATACCAATTTACAATGAAGAGGATATTATATTTATATTCATGGATGGCTCTAATGTGCAATCTGACATGATTCCTACCTCAAGACACCACCAAAAAGATCCAACCCATTTCGCTTGGTCTCACTGATAGACCCTCTATTTTTACCAACTGTCACTCATTGATCCCCTATTTTAAAACTTTTGTCGCTCAAAATCTAATCTTTTCCTTAATTTGATAGATTTTTGAAACCTTTACTAAATATGTCGAAATTTTGTGATTTTTGTGTCCATTTTGTCCAAGGAAGATCCAGTTTTTTGTGGATTTCACCCAAAGACTTCCCATTTTTCTGCACCTTGTCTCTGAAAGACCCCCTTTTTTTGCTCCAATTTTGTCACCTGAAAGACCCCTACTTCTGATGTTCAGGGTGGCACTCGTACATCAATTTCATATGTGAGTACCCCCCTCCCCACTTGGGGAGGGATGGGGGTACATCACTTTCATGTGTGAGTACCCCCTCCCCCTCCTGGGGAGGGATGACACAGCCAGCACCACTCTTGTAGGGGATATAAACTTTATGTGCAAGTATGCAGGTTTGCCAAAATAACATTAAAAATCATCTTTTAGACCCCAGGCTCCAGGAGAGGTCAGTTTTGGGCCAACTTTTGAAATGTATTACCTCAAAGGGTCAAAAACCACATCCCATTTCTTTCTTTCTATTTTGACAACTGAACTAAATTTTGTTTCGGTAAAAATTTTAACAGTTTCACTTTTATTTTGAAAATTTTGAAACACAGTCCTGGGGATGCTTTTCTCAAATTTTTGATTTTTGTCTTAAATTTTGAAATAATGTTAAAAATAGGTTAAAATGAGATAAAAAATTGTGAAAAATAATAAATTTTAACCTGCTTTTGGCATTATTGCAAAACAAAAATCTAGAATTTGTGCAAGGACACCTTACATGCCCTTAAATGTTTTAATACTACCTTTAGAATTATAAATTTACATGGCAAAATGCTACAAAATCAGCTCCAGAAGATCAATCTTGCAAACATAGCCCCATTTTGGCTCTAATTTGTTGCAAATTGAAACCTGTGTCATTGAGACACCCTCCCAATAGACCACATCACTTCATCAACTTGGCTTGTTTCTCACTTCTCATTAAGCTTAGACATGAAATATTAGATGGATAGCATGTAAAACAATACCAATTATGTCATCTTCAAGTATTGGTAGCAGTGATGAAATGAGGCAGAATCCTGTGGTAGGCTGCTCAACCTTGACAGATGTCTGATCAGAGAACAAAATTACAGTTTGGGGATACATTTTATTATTATAATCAGGCCTGTAGCCAGGGGCTGTGGTGATGGCATTGCACCCCCAAATTTGATAATGTACCAAAAAGGCCCACCAAAAGTACAAAAAGGACCCAAAAACACAAAACAATCATCATAAAGTTCATTTTTGGGTAATTTTACATAAAACGTAGTTAAAACTACTAAAACCCCTTTTTTGCTTTTCACTTTCTTAAGGGGTTTTCTCAGAGATACAGTTGCTTACGACTGCGGGATAATGATTTTTTTTCATAAATAATAAAAAATCAAAAAAATGTTTGCATCCGTTTTTGCACGCGCAAATTTCAATGCACATTGAACGCATGCTTTATTTACACGTTTGGTTAATCACTCGCCCCATCGCTGCGTAATATATACGCGGGGAATTATGCAGACGCAGATGTGCCACCAAAGTAATCAAATTTTATTAAGAAATGCCATTTTTTGTCATTTTTCTTGAAAACTAACACGGTGAACCTATTTTTTTTATTTCAGTATTTTAAAATGCGTAAAAAGTGTTTTAACATGTGCAAGTAAATCAATGGAACATTTACTATTTTTAAATCACATAATGATCGACTTTTTGGAGTTTTCCCTGTATGGTAAATTGGGTGATTTTTTGGGCAAACAAACTTTTGAAATGCCTGTATCTCAAAAACAAGCATTGTGACCTATAATTTTTTATTTTAGATTCATTATCAGCACAAATAAATCTACCAAATACTAAATTTTTAAGAAAATCAATGGATATTTTGCATCTCTGAAAAACATTTAACCCACTGAAATTAGTTGACGGAAATGAAAATTTGGCCACGTTTTGCAATCCTGCACCCTCCTGAAAAAAATCCTGGCTACAGAGTGATTATAATCAAGCATGAAAATAATGGGAAGTGAAACTGTTGAAATGTAGAATGTGGTGCCAAAGCTCTGGGAAAGTTGAATATTACGCCATAAAAATAATTGTTCTGTTGCCCTCAAGTGGAATTTTTGAAAAATTGAGTTGGTCGGTCGATTTGTTTTAATTAACATTTGTTTTAAAGCACCCAACGTTCCAAATTTGGGTGCATTTTCCACTATTTTCAAAAAAATCTAAAAACACACCCAATGTGAGCAAAATTGGGTGCTTTCCCAACACTAATATTTAATAAAAAATTTTTGATCAGGGTCGGTCGCTGAGGGCAACACAACAACTTTTTTTGCCTTACTGTCATTTTACAGCTTGTATTCTGCACTTATGTCATAACAATAGGGATGTAAGTGCCATTGAATACGATTCAATGATACACACATTATGCTATAGAAAGACAGTGTTATTGTACTATTATCATTATTGGCAGGCAATTGAAAACAATGTTCCTGTAGGTATTCAAACATGCTGCATAGTTGTTCATCGCAAATCAACAACGATGAATCCGTCCTCGGTTTTTTTATCGCATAAGGGTGGTAAAAATAGCCTATGTGGATGCAAAAACAAAAAATCCTCTATTGAACGTTTGAGGCAGTGGTTGTCATGTAGATTCAGATTCATATTTTTGCAAGAATTTTAGAAGAACACACCTTTTAATGGAAGTAATTCAACTTTGCTGCTTTATGTATCTACTGAGATCTTGGAGAGAAATGAAAAACACTAATTTACTAAAATTCAGATAACTGGAGATTGGTTTAGTCACTTGTTATGATTTAAAAAGCAGATTAAAGTGTTTAAATTCCAAATTGTGCCAGAGTGAACAACACATCTCAAAGATTTGAAGAAACAAGGCATTCAACTTGAATCAAGTTCTTTCTAATACAACGTGTATAAAGTATGGCAGCCATTGCAGATACGGCTTTTATGTATTCTCATGACAAAATGTCCCATATTTTCTATAGGTGGCTTTCAGACAAATTTTTGCTTACGACATGAATTTGGTCTAAACCTAAACTGTACAAATCAAACTCCACAATTGTCATATATATAATGTAGATGTAGAGCAGGGGTTCTCAACTAGTTCTTACAATTCGACAAATATAAGAAAATTGTATAGTGAAGGGCCAAATGCCGCCTTTATTTAGTATATTTTAATTTATTTATTTGTTTTTTGAAAGTGTCAGAGCGCGAATCAGTACTAGCAAAAGTGCCAAAATGCGGATGCGCCACTAGTTGAGAAGCGTTGATGTAGATGACGGTCCTTCATATGAATAAGAAAAAGTATGTGTTAAATTTGTGACCAAATCTGTATTCCTATATTAGTGGCTTGATCTTACAAACTTACAGTTTCCAATGTAAAAAATGCATTTTGTATAATTGTCTAAAATATCTTGCTTGTGAATGTCAAGTGCAAAGTTGTCAACCTGTACCAAGTCCAAGAGGAATGAAACTGTTCTGTTTCCCAGTCTACTGCCCTCTTGCAGTCCAATTCTATTAGCAGTTGTACCAAACACATTCTGTTTCATGAGGTAAAATTGTATGTGAGCACATCAAAAGATTTTGTGGGTAGCTTAGTTATTCAGCATTATTTCAAGATTTGCTTCACAAATGGATTTGTTCACAGTCTAATTAATAGAAGTAAGGCAAATTTTTTTTTGTTCAGTTATCCTCGACTCCCACCCCTTATTCTGAAACTGGGAAAAAGGTTTTAACTACACAGAAGAATACCACACAAAATTTGTGAAATTCCAGATTTTGTTTGTTTGTTTGTTTTGAAATTTAGTGCTCTAAATATAGTAACAAAGAATTTTTAACACTTCTAATCAGGTTTAAAACATGAACGAAACAAAGTGGTATAATAGGTAAAAATCCCAATTGACATATCTACAACTTATACCTTAGTGCTAAATCAATTCCCCCCAAAAAAATTAGGGTTTGAGGAAAGGGGGATGATCCCTTCCAACAATTTAAAATATATAGCCATTTTTGAAGATTGATTTCATTTTAAACTTGGGAATACAATGACATAGGAATGAGACACATGCTCGGTCTATTGGTAAAAGCTCTTTATTCTAAAGCATCGCGTATTGAGAGTCAAGAATTTGATTGAGCTGAGAAGCAAATATAGCAGTTTGCTTGAGCAAAATATTAACTCACCAGCATTCTTGTATGGGCTCATTCCACAGAAAATTAAACTTTTTTTTACTTCAAGCAAACCTTTTTCTTTCACCACGTAAGCACATTATACATTTGTTACTTTCTATGTGAGAAGTATTTTCCAAACAGAAATTGTGAAGTTTTTCTATCTTGGCATGAAGAAGCATATGTTTTAACCTTTTCCTGTCATAAATTACTGCCACCAAGTAGGATGTATCCCAGATGCCCTAACTAACACTGAAGTATAACTATTTTCACTACCACTTACCTTCCAATACACTATCACAGGCAATGTATACAGTTCATACAGGTCTATTATGCTGATGTTTCATTGAATTATGGAGAATATTTCTAAAGATAAATTTAATTTACTTTAGAAGTCAGTTTACAGGTAAAATGCCTTCAGCCTGGGGTGGAAGAAGTAGTCAGGCTGGAAAGGGTTAATCAAAATTGTCACAAACGTTACCAACAAGTTACACCAAAGCGTTAGCAAACATTACCAAACCAAACAATGCATTAAAAGTATTTCAAATTTCCTACAATTTTTATGAAATATTTGTAAATATGTTACCTATCATCTGTGTAAAGTGCAATACAAAAATCTGTGTAAGGCACAATACAAAATTTGCAAAAAAACATATTTCCGTGCGATGTCACAAACGTTACCAAACATTATATGAGCTTTATTCAGGATTTTGGCAATGAATATAATTTTTAAACATCTACATATCTTGACCTCATCAGTGAGCACCATTAGGCCAAAAAAAAATTATTTGTTTGCCCTCCGCGACCCACCCTAAAATGCCAAAAATTTGGGTGGGGTATTTTGGTTTTTTTTCCTTCAAACATGTAAAATATGAAAACTCAATATTTTCTATGGAAAACGTAAAATTTAGCAGTATAAAGTCACATTTAGTACATGTAGTATAAAATGCACATTTGTTCTAAATAATGACCCACAAACTTTGATTAAGCCCTGCATTGCTTGGTATTCACAATCAAATCCATGGAATGACCGGGGGAATGACATCATTCTTTAAAATAAATGTGAAGAGTAAAAAAAAAAAATAAATAAATAAAAGATCAACCGACGGACCGACCCAAAATTTTAATTTTTCCACTGGAGGGCAAACAAACAAATTTTTTTTGCCTTATCAACAATAAACTTGTTCAGTGGCCATTTCAAAGTTAAATTTTTCAAATTTTTGGTCACAAACGTTACTTGGGAATCGCAAAATGAGATAACAGGGTCAGTATGAACGAGGTGTGACGATCCCCTTAAAGCAATAGAGATAGCCATGGAGTTTGACCCAGTAGGGAGATTGACACACTGACCTGTGCATCCAGGCTCTCCCTTACCTCAATAAAATTGCCTTCACTTTTACCAGGGGATTCAGTTTCTATATCTCTATTCACCACAACACCACTTGCTATGCAGCAGACTTATAGTCATGAAAGTTTTATGATTGCTCCTAGGTAGTGTGCATTTCAGAATAGATAATGCACATTATGATGGCAATAATGCCATAAATGTTTAAACCCATCATGCTTTTATTAAGCCATAAAATGAAGACCATATCACTTGAAAGTATACCTTTAAGTATATAATAACGAGTTTGAAAGTATTGATGCATTTGAAGAAAAAATGACATTGAAGTATTTTCTCATTCTTGTTTTTCTTCTCTTGACTTGATCTTGATTCAGAGATGATAAAAGGGGATCATCCCAGACTTCGTATACAGCCAGTGTAAAGCCATCATAAGCCGTAGAGCTCAAATTGGGAGTATTAGGCCAAAAATAATTATTGTTCTGTTGCCCTCAAGTGGAATTTTTGAAAAATGTGAGTCGGTTGGTCGGATTTTTATTAAAATTTTTTAAAAGCACCCAAAGTGCCAAATTTGGGTGCATTTTCCACTATTTTCAAAACAAAATCTAAAAAAAACCCAATCTGAACAAATTTGGGTGCTTTCCCGACCCTATATATTTTAAAATTTTTGACAAGGGGCAGTCGCTGAGGACAACACAACAATTTTTTTTTTGCCTTCGGGTAAACTTGGTTCTCCGCTTGGTTCCCGCCAAAATCAACTGCGGATGCTGAGATTCAGTTGCGTGTAGAGACAAACTGTGCAAATTATACTTTACATGATACACCAACCTGTAGGCAAAGCCGCCCCCTATGATACACCAACCTGTAGGCAAAGGGGGTGTGCATGTTTTTAATATTTGTGCAAAATCAAAATACCCCAATTTCATCCTAATGCTGGAATACAAATGATGGTGAATCTTGATTCTCCTCTTTAAATCTATATCTTGATTATAGAAGGAAACATGTTCAAACTCACTTTTAATCATCCTATATTTAGTGTTATTTCTTGGGAGTCCAAATTCAATGAGCTACAAAAGTCTTTGAGCGAGACATCTCAAATTGTGCTCCCCAAATTCGGAGTTGGACAGTAGCAATGACTCTGTAAAGATGTGCTGATCCCCTCACATCAATATTACAATGGTAGTATCTGGTCAAGGAATTTAACAAGGGGATTCTGTACTTGCCACCATCTTGTTGTTGTTCAGTAAGCTCAGTTAGTGTACTTCCAGATTTTTTCATGAAGAAGTTTGGATGATGGTATAACGGATAAATCTTGATGCACAAACAGTAGCCGCATTATATCCTACACACATGCTTGCAAACTGTATTCATTTTTCAGCAGCATCTATTCTGTCGGACGCAGTTGTTGAATCTGGTGTACTCAGTCCTTGTTACTGGAGTGAAACTTACTGTGCGATGTCTATGGATTGAACCAATATTTCCACAATATTTTATGTTTCCG
>JXSR01S017624.1:81868-96096 GCA_000969725.1 Ophiothrix spiculata
TACATTGTACCAAACTAAGAAAGAATGGCTGAATTAAAGGGGCATTGGACAAAACTGTGAGATTTTGTTTGTGGATGATTTACACTTCCTATGTTAGAAAATAACAGTCAATTACCAGATATCGGGAAAATTTTGATCAAAACCTTCAGAAAAGTCAAAAATTTCATTTTATTTTATTTGTTGATTTTGGGTATGAGGCTATTCTCTATTGATGCTTAACAATGAGAAAGAGCCAAAGATATGTTTCTAAAATATTCCTTTCACATTATAGATTGCAGAAAAATTAAAAGGTATTTAAAATTTTCATTAGATCTCTTGAAAAGGCCAATTCTATAGAAATTCAACTATAGAGGGCAGTATTTATCGTTGTCGACAATGATAATTAAAAATAAGAGAAAATCTAAATATTTTGATATACTCTCTAAATGTAAAATGAGTGGAAAGAGTGAAAATTCACTCAAAAAGGAGTGAAGGGAGTTAAACGCGGGACAATCCGTTTTCGAGTGGAAAATTTCACTTTAAAATGAGTGTGAATGTTAAATTTTCACTCCCAAAAGAGTGGAAGATTGTCATCAAAAACCCCTTTCACTCCTTTTAGAGTGATTTTCCACTCAAAAACGTATTGTCCTGCGTTAAACTCCTACAAAGAGTGGAAATTCACTCTTTTACATTTAGAGAGTATAGGGTTTGAATTTGACAATGAAACTTTGCATGCTGTCATTATTACCACTTATACTTCAAATGATGCAAAAATCTCAAAATGTTTGGGATGATGCTGAACTTGTCCATTGCCCCTTTAATAACTGGACACACTTCTAAAAAATTCTTTCTTTCTCTTTTTTAATTTTGTAATGTGAACAAAAAGAGAAATTGATCTGCCTAAGCTTAATAATTTCATAAAATTATGCTTTCAAAAATATGCATTTGTTTGATGGTGCTTATGAAATGAAATTACTGAACGCTCTTACATTTTATTATTTTTCCACTAATGATGAAAAGTAGGTCAGGAGATATAGGCGTGATAAGGCTGAATACACAATGTCAGTGGTGGCTTCTGTTTGTCTCCTCTAAATTGGCCCATGTTTTTGCAATATGCATGGAATTGTGACTTATCATGCAAAATTTGACAAATTTGCATGTATATATAGTTGCTTATCCATCAATAACTATCGATATGGAGGTTGCTTAAATGCATGCCCAAACCCTAAGGGAGTAAGCTTACATATGTACATCATCAATATCTATAACACTTTGCACTTTCTGCAATTTTACATCATGCTCATTTGTTCTCTCTGGTCCTCTTTTTCTTGGGGTTGGATTATAGTTTGAATGACTCAACAGCTCAATCATCAGTTGGTGCAATTAAACTAAATCACTTGCAACTAAAAATGGATACCACTTTGACACTTTACTAAAATTTGAAAAATAAAAATACACCAATAATTCTGAAATGCTGGTGTGAAATTATACATGTATTAATTATGTTGTTAATGGTTCCATTATTGTCAGAATTTAGATAGAATTGTAATTTGTTTGAGTGTATATACGAGTGTGTTTGATCTAAAAATATATTGTTGCTAGATGTTTGAGTTTTGAATTAGAGTCAGCTTTTCAAATGTGAGCTATCTGTTGAATTTCTGTAAATGAAAGTCCGTCCACTGAATGCTGATATTATTTTGAACTGTGCTTTACAATGGCCGCGCCAGGACTTTCAAAGTGGGGGATCAAACTGTGTTGGCAAAGGAAACATCTGGGGTGGGCCAAAATTCTTTAAGCAAAAATGGTCAGAGAAAAAATTGTGGAATGTTTTTTAATGCACCAATAGCTCACAAAATATTTTGCAAAATCTGTGAATTTCAGCTAAAAATTGTTACAAAAACTGAAAATTTGCAAAAAATGCAAATTTTTATGTAAAGTGATGAAACTAGTAGCAATGGGGGAGGGGGGAGCAAGGTCTCTGTCGGGAAAGTGCCACCCCCCCCTTGGCGCCGCATCTGCCGCTGTATTGCCTGATCTTAGCTTCTATAGATACATACGTCCATTGATATCTTCAGAAGATAACCTACATAAAATGCTTATTCTTGTAGTTATCACACTTGCTTGCTGTCTACAGGGCACTTGATGAGATAATTAAAATACTTATTCATGTAGGTTTTGTTGGTTCAAGACTTACTGAAGTAATCATGTATGCTGTTTTGCTATCTGTAGAAGATAGCAACTATTTCAGATTGTCTATTTCAATGTATTGATATATAAACACCTCACAAAAGATAAGTGAACACTTAGTCTGACCCCAATAAATCCAAGTAAGAACCCTCAAAGTCCAACGATATTGACATATATGAAAAATATGGAATCTCAGCTAAATATTGACCCAAAATTTGACATCAAAAACTATTACCATCATTTTACACTAGCCGTTTGAAAAATCTACCTCAATTTTCATTTCTCACATTTTGGGTATACCCGCAGTGTAATAGAGCATCACCACAATGCCTAGTGGAATCAATAGACGATCAGTGATTTTCATATTGCGTAGAGTACAGCGTTGCTGTGCCGATCTTAAAATGTTTTACAAACATAGACACATGTAATTATTTTTTTGGATAAAATTGGTTTGACTTTATTTTTTTTTTGTCGGTCATGGTTATACGCAAAAGAGCCCTGCCTTGATTTTCTTAAAGTTAAATCATACACAATAAGTAAAAGCTTGCTTTCTTATCATCTCAATAAATCAATAAAAAGAAATTTAAACCAATTTTATCCAAAAGGATAATTACATGTGTCTATGTTGGTAAAACAGTTAAGATCGGCACAGCAGCTCTGTACTCTACACAACATGAAAAACACTGATCATTTATCGATTCCACTAGGCATTGTGGTGATGCTCTATTACACTGTGGGTATACCCAAAATGTGAGAAATGAAAATTGAGGTAGATTTTTCAAAAGGCTAGTGTAAAATGATGGTAATGGTTTTTGATGTTAAATTTGGAGTCAATATTTAGCTGAGATTCCATATTTTTCATATATATCAATATCGTTGGATTTTGAGGGCTCTTACTTGGATTTATGGGGGTCAGACTAAGTGTTCACTTATCTTTTGTGAGGTGTTTAGGTATGCAGTGGGCACTAAACATGTGTGTCCATTTATTCTCTATAGGAAATAGCTATTGATTTTAAAATATTTCCCTTTTTTCTTTTTGGACAAACATGTCATAAACTAAGTTTGAAGTTTGCAACTTTCCGCTCATTTTGCTGGAGCCCCTCTCATATTAACCAGTCAAACGATCATGCACAATGAATTACAATAAGGTGCATAAGGCCAAAGAAAAAAAAAAGAACTCTGTCTCAGCTTCCCGTTTTCAGGAGATTTTTTGCTTTTTTATTTTTTTCTTACATCGAGAGAAATAAAAAGGAAAAAAATTTGGACGCGAAGCGGCCGAAAAAAAAGTGACCTAAAAACTTAATAAAAAAGATTTTTGCGTGCGCATAGCCTTTTTAGACTAATAAGAAAAAAAAACGCTTAGGGTTTTGGGCCTAAGGAACCTGAGTTCTTTATTTTTTTTGGCCTAAGATAACAGATTTGAGTTTCAACATACATTACTAATTAGCAACTAACTTTAAACTAGTAACAAACCCTTTTAAATTTTTTAAAAAATTTCTTTATGTTCAAATGCAGAAATTGATCAACTTTCAGCCTTTGAATAACAGCCTAAAACCTGTTGATATAGAGTCATTAATGAAACCGGGTCACAAGCTATAAGATTGATGGTACCACTCATATAATTGTACTCATAAGTTGCAAATTGAAATTAGCGAACTTCTCTGCCAAATTGCTATAATTTCTCACATCAATCAATCTATATAGGTTACCTAAATATATGTCCCAACCATATTAGAGTAAGCTTTACAAATCTACACTGTGAATTGACTGTGCACTTTTCAGCAAATATCACTTTCACCTGTCTTCGAGATTTGGGAAAAAATGGTGATATCAAATATTGCATGAGTCAGCGAATCAATCGGCATACCCGTAATTTCAATCATTTTTGCCTGCTCTTCGCACATTGATTTTATCTGTCCTGTCTAGCATGCTGACCCTGGTGTAGATGTTTCTCTGACTTCTAATTGATTTTGAAATACAGGTAGTGGTAATCCTGGGGGGACCACTCTGAATGGTAATTGGTACTAGTGCTCATCATAAAAAATGGCGTAAAAGGGTCTGATTTTGATTTTTTTGGAAAAAGGGTAATTAATTTTTAGCACATTGTACGCCATTTAGGGTTGTAAATACAAGCTAGCTCACCCACTAAAGGTCATTTTTCACTCTATGTCACTCAGTTGAGTATCGTGCTGTACATGATACAATGTATAAAAACCAGAGAAAACAAGCATGACTCCATGTATAAATGATTAAAAAAACTTCAATTGTATACATTTTAATACCAAATTTGTAAGAAAAGGGGTTTATATCCAACATAGCATCTTGCGGAACAGATTTTTTGTCAGAAATAGGGTCTATGGAACTGATTTTTTCCCGAATTGGAAACACTTTATCAGTCATATTATATTACAGTGTTGTACTGTTTCAGATATATCAATCTTAACAAATGCAAAATAAATATTAGCATATTACCTTGTAAACTCATGTAGTATTGTTTCAGTTTTGTTTTAGTTACATAGTTCTAGGTCAGCTTTTGTTTGAAATGAATAACATACAATGACAATGAAAGTTAAATGGAATTTTTACTGTGTGATCACAATTTGTTGGGATAGTTAAATAAAATGAGGGCTGGTTTAAACTTTTTATTGTGCATATATTTGAGTCAACGAGTATCTGGATTGAAACTATGTCAAATAGACTTTTGAATTAGAACTAAGGTTCTACTATATAATTACATGCTCTGGATGTCATATAATTTTATTTCATTCTTACTATGTGACATGGCATAATTAAAGAACCATGTTCAGATTGTTAACAAATTGGTTGTCAGATTACAATGAAAGATCATTACCTTTGAGATTTTCAGTTTTAAAGAATTATAGACCAACCATGAAAACATATAGGCCCGTATTCCAGAAAGGTGTTTTGCTAAACCACGGTTTAACTGAACATCAACTGTCCAGGAATAATATACGCACCCTTGCAGCTTTCAAATGGAACAGTTCAATGAGCCGTGCTGTAGAGGAGAATTAAAACCATGGTTTAGCTAAACTCTTTTCTGGAATACGGGCAATAGTGTTTTGTTTTTTATAGAATTTCATTTTTAAAATGTAATAAACACTGCAAACCTCAAAAAATCATTATTTCGTATGCAGATAGAGCCAAAGATTTTTTTATTAATCAATTCAGTTTTTTACCAATTTTCATGTGTCAAAGAAAGTCACTTCATTGTTAGCTTGATTCATTTTTTGTGACATCAGAACTTGAATACAGTCAAGCTCTTGGTCAGGTGTGCTGTGTGTTAGTTTAATAGTGTTTTACAAGGATTAAGTCCAAGATTTTGCCACTTAAGATTTTAAAATTGGTCAGGAATATGTGTTTTGAAAATAGTCCATTTTAAGGTTAAGAAGATTCTCCATTTTTGATTCTGCACTTTACAGAACATTCTTGGTTTTTGTACGGCATACAAAGGAGTGACCCAAAATACTAGTCCAATTTTTTTAGTTAGACTTAAATTTCATCATATCCCATAGCAGGATTTTACCTTTAGATGATGATGAATGTTGCATTATTAGCCACTCAGCTTCAAGTCATTCTCCAAGATACATCCACATCCTCCTTTTATCAAGTAATAGAGGTCATTTTGGACTCATTGTGATCTATTATAGCCCCTTTGGCATTCAAGTGCAGTAGTCAAAGATCACATGACTTATCCTGTCAGAAAGTCTATAGAGGTTAGCCTATCCTTAGAACAGGCAGAATGTCCTAAAGCTGATCAATATTTTACTGTGTAACACACAAAAATGCACTGTTGCCCTGAAGGACTTCATTACACTAGCTTTTGCAATATCAATAAATTTTTAATCATTCTGCACCTTTTAACTTTACTAAATGCCATGGTTGTATTTCCATCTGCATAAAGTTTTTTTTACATAGTATGAACCTTTTGAATAATATATTTGTCTTTATTTAATTAACTGTAAACATGGCTACACTAGTTTTGTTCATACGAAGTGTAATCATCGATGACAACTAATCATCGATGATTAAATATTGACATTTAGTCAACGACGCGCGTTCATACTTAACGCTGTCATCAATGATTATTTGCTAGTATAATAATCATCGATGATAAATTTTGGATATGATTTTACGTTTCGCTAGATGCCAGTATGTAATATTTTTCCTCAGTTCTAAAATCATGTCAAAAGAAGCAAATTGGGAAAACTATAAGAATACATAACAAACGAAAAAGAGAATATATCTATGAAGAAGAAGCTAGCCTTTATCATACTTAGACAGTCGTCATGTTGTATGATAAATAAATATAAATAAATAAATTAAGAAATTAAAGGAAATATCCATAAAAAAATTGTCAAATCTTTAGCATAATCTGTCATTTCAAAATCAAAAAATAATTCCCCGACAAATTTTTACCTGAAAATTTAAATTTGTCGATAAAATATTAGCCAATAGCCACGCTGTATGTATTTTGAAATATAAGTAAACAAGTTGACATCAGCAAATGAGATTCAGGCATTCAGTTATGTTACATGTACATTATACAATAGGCCCAGAGAGATAACATAGGGTAAATGTACACAGGTTCATGCATCAATAGTCACGCTTATCTTAGATGTCGTTGACAAACAATTCAGACGGACCTAAACCTCGATGACTAGTCGTTGATTACGCGTAAACCATAAGATTGCTTGTGGTTTATAACTTGAAGTTTCGTCGAAGTTTCCTTGTCAACGATCGCATTCAGACGGTCATAAACCACAAGTTAATCATCGATGACTAATTCTTCGATGATATCAACGGCTAGTCAACGATCGTCTGAACAAGGCTACTATATATAACTTAAATTTGAAATTCATCCACAAAGTAATATTTCCGTCCATAAATTATCATACATTTTCAATTAATAATTTGAATCTAATTATGACAAAACACCTTACAAATCAAAGAATTGTAAAATCAGCCATTTCCCTTTTTGCCTCAAAGTATCTTTACAAATGCTGTTTTTTTCACCTCATGGGTAGTGGTTTTAATCTTTGAACAGCACCTCTTCATCAATTCACAATTCAAGTACCCCGCCCAGGAATATTAGTTGCAAAATGTTATACTTTGCACTATACAACCAAATCCTCACTATCCCGTTCCTGTTTATAACTTGTTTGATGACCATACCTCAATCCATAATCATCACGTATGCCGAGGCTGTCGTTCATTTTCAATTTATAATTTGCCTCTAGTTATAAACAAAAAATCTTGACAAAATCATGAGTAACCACTTCCTTCATTTCATCTTAACAAATGCAATAATCACAAATATGGTGAGACAAAAAATGCCTGAGAAAATGGTCAGTATTTATTATCAGCGCAGTCTCATCAATATCGGCTTGCCTTGAGACAAGGCAAGACCAGCGTCAAGTTGTATATTGAGAATTGAAAAAACCTGGTTTGCAGGGTGAGAAAGTGTTATTTGTACATGTCGGTTAAATAGTTAATTTTGAACAATTACTTTTTACCCTTATTTTTTGGTTTATTTGGGAAGTTTGTATGTTGTTTAAAGGGTGGGAGCTTTTTTATCCAAGAAAATGGTCAACCCCATACTCTTCCCAGTAGTTTTGGGCCTGGTTTCTACAACAGTATTTTCAAAGGTGATTAAATTCAGAAAATCATCTCAATTCTGAAAAAAATTCAGCTTACATTTTATACTCAGCAAGCTAAATTGAAACCAATCTAATGATAGAAACCGATACGGAGAGTCTTGGTTTTGTAGCCTGAATCCATGCATTGCAGGCCTCTTTACTCTATCCTTCCTTCCTCCTATCACCTCCTTGATTCAGACCAGCTTTGTACACAACAATACATGATGTGAATAGTAATCAAGTCTCTGACCACTCTGTTTTGATAAATGACTTTCTAGCACTTGCTATTTTTTCTACACCACAAATGGGCTCTAAATAAACAAACTCAATTTTATACTACAGGTGAATATACGAGTAGTACAAAGGTGGAATTTTGGTGAAACTGATTTTGTTGAAGATTCAAAAAGCTTCCTTCATTACACCCGCAAAGTTTCTTTCAAAAAAAGTTTATAAATATGAAAATCAACATTTAACACTTACGGTCAGATTCCTTTTATCTGTTTGCGGTGCGATTGTGGTGCGTTTTGCACCTGGTTTTACAGACAGTCCATTCTGTTGTCTTCTGCAATCCATTGTGATAGTTGAGGCTGATATCACAAAATGTCAGTCCACTGGATCTGCCTAAATCATCACAATCCACTGAGGAAAACAGCAGAATGTTTGTTTGGAAAACTGAGTTTTCTACTTTTTCTCATTGGAATTTTCTCACCAAATTGAAAACACCTATATACACACATGAAATACCTAAATGTATCACTGTTTTACAATTGTAATATTTAAACAAAAACTACTCAATAACTTTATTATCCGTTTCTTTCACCTTTAAGATATGATCAGGTGCACAGGAAAACATCATCAAAATTCAACTCATCTATTATTTTTGTAGAAATGGACAGTGGTTTGTCTGCTAGGCCATTGACATACAGGACTGGTCAAGCCAGGGAAGTTATATATAGGGGAATTGACACTCATTTCCATTTTGTTATTGTGCATGGAGTGTATTTCACAACTAGATAAGTTCTTTTTCAAAAGCTTTCATGTGCGTAGCCAGGATTTCGTACCTCGGGGTGCGCAATAAGTCCTAGTCCAAAACAGCGATGGGTCCAGGTCACTAGGGGTACCTGCCTGTATGTGGATGGGTCGCCAAATGTATTATTAGCAGTAATTAGGACAACTGCATCTTTTTTTTTCCTATTGTTTTTTGTTTTTTGGTAGACCCCGGGGTGCGCGTATCCCTTATCCGCACCCCCTGGCTACTTTTCAACCTCACATTAAATTATTGTCACCTTCTGATATTATCACAAGACCAAGAAAATCTGTCAGAGTAGGTTTATTTTTTAGTTCTGGTTTGACGAAATTTCAAAGTAAAGTTTTTTCATCAACATACAATAAAGTTTGATTCATAAAATCTATTTCTGTTTGATTCGGTATGGATTGAAAGGACTTCCTTTTATTGGCACACCATTTATTGTGACATGTATTTGTGCAGTTGGTACACTATGTGAGCCCTTTTTATATCCAAACACGTATGTCCCATTTCCGTTGTCTTGCACTTTGAGCAAGCTTGACGTACCGTCTTGTTTTTCTCGTCTGACTTCTATCTTAAGCCCACCAGTGGTCATCGACCTACCAGAGATATTTACGGTGTGAATAATGGCATTAACACGACTCATCAAGTTGGGGTTGAATTGGAATTCTATGGTGCACTGACGTGGATCAACTGGATGATCAGAAGAGATACTGTGTGGTGATGATCCTTTCTTTGACTCGGTAGAGGTACTACGTAGTACAGATGCCACTTTGGGCTCAGTGGCGGTACTACATTGTGTTGTTCCTTCTTTGGGTTCACTGGTGGTACTGCATAGTGATGCATCCGAGGAGGTACTGCTAAGTGTTCCTCTTCCTTTTCCAGATGATAACAGCGATTCTGAAGAACCATTAGTTGGTACTTTCACTAAAGGTATTGACAATGGCGGTGTCTTTGATGAAGATTGCATGAGTGACTTTTTGACCTTTTTCAGTTTTCCACCAACTGAGGAGGGAGACTTCTTGACTTTGCCAGAGGTTTTTGCTGATTTGCTTCTTACTTCAGATTCTGATGTCACAGAATTACCATCGTCTGAAAAAATAACAATGTGCAGATTACATTATTTGAGGGAATGGAATGCAAGGCAATGTAATTCAACATGAGATAAATGCTCTGAGCACCTCCTACCCTCAAAACTACATAATTATGCTTTAAATCAAAATAATTGACAGTAACTATCTGTGATCAAAACCTAAAGATTCTCCACTTGTGAAGAAAGTCAAGTCTTGTCAGTTAAGATCATAAATTAAAGAAAGTACAGATAGGAAACAAGTCTATTTTCCCCCTAAAAATTCGGCTAAGTTAGGGGGATTGTGCCACGCGGAACTGGACCGACAGCGATGCTGAAAAGGGGGGTCTTTTGAGCCTTACATATGCGTCACCGGTTGATACTGCATCTAGAAAAGGTGGAACCTGAATGCTTTCAATGCAAACATAGTGCCAGCCCCTGTGATATTATACACCCTTGGAATTTGATAACATTTCCCACTATGATGTGTAGTATTAGACGAAAGTGAAATTAAATTTGGTATCAAGGCTTATTAAATGTAACAACATCCATACAATATTGGGATATAGACTGGAAGATGTCTGAGGTGTCAAAATATTCAGTTTGGGCTAAAACGAAGGTATCAAGTTAAAGGTGCAATTCATGATTCCGGTGTGGTGATAACCTCACCTGTTTTTAGCTAGATAAAAAGAAGAGTACAACATGAATATATGCTGAAAATGTCACTTGATTCTATTCATTTTGAAGTTGTAAACTTGTCAGCCTTTTAAAAATAAAAATCCTCAGCGGCTACTGTGTTGTAATTACTGTTGGGGCCAAACAATAATTAGAAAATGACATACTTTCATATGTATCTTCAAAATGCAAGCACTTTCTGTCAGGAGAGATTTGCTTGCCAGAAAGTGCTTGCCAGAAAATGCAAGCACTTTCTGGCAAGCAAATCTCTCCTGACACAAAACTTTTAGCAATAAAAAAATCTGGTGATCTGAAGGTCTTATTTTTCAAATGAATCAATTTGTGACACACTACTTCAAACATTCTTAAAGGGGTATGCTTTTGTAGGTATGATCTTGCAGGAATTAAAAGAAAATGTATAGTTTAAAGTTAAATTCAACTACGATCAGTATGATATCAACAAAAATCAAGAATAAACTTACCTTGACAGTGTGATAGGTTCTTTTCCCAGTCATTCTCAAACAAATGCTTCACCAAACCTTGAATTTCAGACATTGCTGAGTGATGGTGCTGAGTCAAAATAAAGTGTACCTTGTCCATAACAGTTGACGGTACATCCTTATTATCCAGCTCTAGTAATCTCTCCCTGATGTGAACCTGTGAAGTTAGAAGATGTATGGGATTACTAGTATCACAGGCTTGGTTTGCAAACTCACAGGCGCTAGTCATTTGGGCTGCGAGGGAGTCTAAGGATTCCATTGCACCTGATAAGCGCTCCATCTCTATGTCATATAAGTTTTGAAGATGAGATTTTGCTATAGTATGCTGACTTTCAATCAGATTGATTAGCGTTTCTTTTGATTTCAGCATGTGGTTTAATTTCATTTCATAATTATCCATCAAAGTTTTCTTAGTTGCTTCTATTTTGTTTTGCTCAGTCTCAACTTCGTCTTGATTTTTACAACACACATGTGTCGATAAGCTTTGTAAGATGACCATAACTTCATTAATGGCTACTGTTAAATCAACAAGGTCATGATTTTTGTGGTCTGTTAGCCCACAAGATGAGCAGACTGGAATTTTGCATTTGCGTTCCCTGCAATAGAAGTTCAATTCCTGTTTTGGATGTCGTTCGCATTTTTGGTTGTGTTGTGATATAGGATTACATTTTTGTTTTTGCAACGCTTCTAGCGTAGACAGTTTGTGCATTCGTAACGGTCCAAGTCGCTTGTGCGCGTCGATGCATTCATGGCAGAGGAAACATCCACAGTCATGACAGAAGCTTTCAGCCACATTCCTGCTATCGTCACAGCTACCACAGGTAACTGATGATAAGTTGAAAATATCGCGATAATCTTTCAGGTTCTCAATGATAAAATTGTTTTGTAACTTGTCCACATTTCCTTCTGCTAAAACAACTAAACAGCGGCAGTTTGGACAATGGAACTTTGATTTACCACTGGTGTGCTTTTCTAAGCATGATTTACAATAGGTATGTAAACATGGTAGGCATTTGGCTTTATGTTGGTCATCGTCGTAAGGCTCGACACATATGGAGCATTCAAGAAATTCTTCCATGAAATCTTCTTGTCGTTGTATTGGTGATATAGAAGCAGCCATTTTGATTTTAGTTGAAAACAAAAGAAAGATTTCGATATGAAATCCTCTTTTCTTACGTACAAAAATACTACAAATACGTCACTCTGTACTGTGAATAGTTATGGTTTCATCCTATCAATGATGAGTCGTAAGAACTTTCGAAAACTTCAACTTATTTATATGATATGGTAAAAAAAGTTTGACAAATCTAGTAGAATGCAAGTGTCATCATTCTGCTATTGTAGTTTTACTCGATTGATCAAACTATCAACTGTCTTTGCTGAACTACTTCCATTTTGCATGAATAAGAAACATACTATACACCAAGGACTTAGCATTGTAGTGATGATATAATGCATCAAAAGTGAACGCATTGTAGATATTTCTCCTCAAGTTTTGTTATCGTAAATGGCAATGGCCGTCTTGTTTGTTCATTGTATTGGCAGTCAATGCTTGGTTTCAGTTATGATTATAATACAAAATGAATCAAAATAGGTTGATAAATCTTTACACTGCCGCTTGCGGCGGCAGTGTCTTGTCTTGCTTGTGTTTCTTCTTTCTTCTTTACCCTGCCAAAGGCTTTGGCAGGGTATTGTTTTTCACATGTTTCTTTCTGTTTCTTTCTTCTTTCTTTCTTCTTTCTTCTGGCAACACTTTGATGTCTCATATCTCTGGCATACAATGACTGATTTCAATCAAACTTCGGTGAAGGGACCAAGGTCACCTCCCATTTATGTCATCTGACCCCTGACCCCTCAAAGGTCACGTAAGGGTCACGGGGTCAAAAACTTAATTGTCACGAAAAAAGTTTCAACTCAAATACGTTACAAGATATTGTCATGCAACTTGGAGACATGAATTGTCTTCACATTGTCCACAAAACTTATGGGGTGACAAAAATGTGTGAGGTCAAATGGGGTCACAGGGGTCAAATAAAAAAGGTCAAATTTTCAACTTTGTCAGATTTCAACGTTTGAGGTGTCAAATTGTTTGTCTTGGGCCAACGATCAAAAGTGTCCATAATGACCCCATTGTCTGACCCTTCCTTGGGGGTCAAGGGTCAAAAGAAAGGTTAATGGAAAGTTCAAATTTTCAACTTTGTCCGATTTCAACGTTTAAGGTGTCAAATTGTTCGTCCCGGACCAACGTTCAAAAGTCTCAATAGTGACCTCATCGCTTGACCTTTCCTTGGGGGTCAAAGGTCAAAAGAAAGGTCAAATTCTCAACTTTGTCCAATTTCCAAAAATAGGTGTCAAATTGTTTGTCTTAGACCAGTGATCAAAAGTGTCAATGGTGACCCCGATGTCCGACCTTTTCCTGGGGGTCAAAGGTCAAAAGAAAGGTCCAATTTCCAAAAATAGGTGTCAAATTGTTTGTCTTAGACCAGTGATCAAAAGTGTCAATGGTGACCCCGATGTCCGACCTTTTCCTGGGGGTCAAAGGTCAAAAGAAAGGTCAATGGAAAGGTCAAATTTTCAACTTTGTCCAATTTCAACGTTTAGGGTGTCAAATTGTTCGTCCCGGACCAACGTTCAAAAGTCTCAATGGTGACCTCGTCGCTTGACCTTCCTTGGGGGTCAAAGGTCACAAGAAAGGTCAAATTCTCAACTTTGTCCAATTTCAAAGTTTAAGGTGTCAAATTATTTGTCTTGGACCAACGATCAAAAATGCCAATGGTGAACTCATCGCCCGACCTTTCATTGGGGGTCAAAGGTCAAAAGAAAGGTCAAATCCTCAACTTTGTCCGATTTCAAAAGTTAAGGTGTCAAATTGTTTGTCTTAAACCAGCGATTAAAAGTGTCAATAGTGACCCCGTCATCCGACCTTTTCCTGGGGATCAAAGGTCTAACTTCCTAATTTCCAAGTACAAGGTCACATATTTATTCCACACATAAAAATGGAAATTGGCAGGGTCTCTGTCACTTCAGGGACAGTTCAGTTCTAGTTCTTTCTTTCTTTCTTCTGTCATTTTGTAACGCTTATAACTTCAACAGTTCTTGACGGATTTTGACCAAACTTGGTCACAACAACACTT
>JXSR01S017624.1:97521-115196 GCA_000969725.1 Ophiothrix spiculata
AAAAATGTTTGGTATGTATGTGACATCCGCGATATCCAACATAGGATCTTGCTGAACTGAATTTTGGTAAAAAATAGGGTCTATGGAACTGATTTTTTTTTCAGAATTGAGGTCTCAGCTTTGAGGAACAGCTTTTTGCCCATAAAAATATGACTATTTGAGCTGAAAATCGCTCAAAATTAGGTTGAAAACTTAATAAAACATGAGTAATTTTCTTCAAAAATGGGGGTCAGCGGAATTGAAGTAATCTTGAAATGAGCATCTAGGGGAGCGGAAGAGGAGGCTTGAAAAGGGGGTCTTGAGGGCGGCACATACCCGTACCTTCCGTCAATGTAAGTACCCCCCCCCCTCCCGGGCCAAATATACTAGATATTCCCAGGGATTTTAAACCATACCCAGTGAATAGAAACCATATTTGGAAGCAAACTGTGACAGGAAGTTATTTTAATGTGTCCTATCTAGATGGGTTCTCAGGACTAAAGGTAAAATCACTAGGGTGGACACAAAATCAGTCAGTTGCATGGGACCCTGCAGGAGGGGAATAAAGGTAATGCAATAAATGTCAACAATGATCAAAGCTTGTTTAAACCCATTCTAACATGTTCCCATCATCATATGGAAGCAGAAAAAGTATACTTTGAACCATTTCTAATGATTGTTTCTTGACTTATATCCCAAAATATGAAATTTGACCCCTGCATTGACTTTAACCCCTCCCCCGCCCTCCTGCAGAGTCCTGCAATAGATTAATTTTGTCCCCACCCTAGTTTTCAAAAGAAAAGACTTTATTTTGTGAAATTTCATATAAAAATACTTTTAATCCTATTTATATAGTTTTGAACTTATAAATCTCTATGTGAAAATGCTATTTTTACATTTAATGATCTCCTAGTAGTAGTATATAATAGTAATTGAATACGTCAACCTGTTCTATTTGCTACAGATCTGTATGTGATTTTTTTTCATCGTGAAGTTCAAATAGCCAAATAGATCTGTAGTAAAAAAACATTTGGTATTTATCTAAATCGGGGGGGGGGGGGGGGGGGGAGGATACTCAAATTTGGTTTGGGTATGGATATGCTTCTGAAATTTTGAAAAGCCACCAATCAAAATACCAATTTTTAAGAAAAAGCTACCCTTGCAAGTACCAAGTGTCCCAAATTTATTCAAAACTTGCATGGTTTGCCCATATTGACACTCAGATTTTGGTACAAATTTTGTGAAGAAACACTCTGATTTGCACCATTCGGCAGAAAGTTTGGAAAAGTCTGAAAAGAATACCCATAAAAATACCACATCTTGCGAAGAAAAGGGCCCGATTGAAATACAAAAGAGCCTGTTTTTGCTAACCGAATATGTAGCACGTCCCCATTAATCTTTTAGTACTAAGTACACCCCCTTCCTCTGGATCTAAATGAAGATGTTTTATTGAGGCTGGTTCAATAACACCCTATTAACCAATTTGAACTCGGTAATCTGCCTTTGTCACATTGAGGCAAAAACTCGCTGATTAAGTTAGAGCTTTGTTTGCATGAGGTGTGATTTTGTTATTCTGAAAGTCTGGAATCATAGGCCTATCAAAGTACATTTGTGGCTGTCCAGGCCGTATGAGCCATAAATGCAAGAAACTGCATATTGCGCTATATGTGAAAATACATGTCAAGGTTGTAATTTGCCGAAATCGATTTTTTACAGATTCACAATCCCTGTGCTTTCTACAAAATACCAGTTAAGTTTCATTTCAAAAAAATAATAGGGAATATGAAATAAATCTGTATATTTTTAGGACAATCAACAAAAAATATAGGGCTTACTGATCTTTAAACGTGTTTATCTCAGTTATACTTTTTACTCTCTGACAAACTTTGACGGACCATAACTTGACTTCTTCTGGAAATCGTGTGAAGTTTATTTGAGCTGTCATTTTAATCCTTATAACATGGTCTTTGCAAATATTCAAAAAAGTGAAAATGACTAGAGGCTGCATTTACAGCTGGTTTGGGATGGATGGTCACATTTGTGACCAACCGTATTGAAAGGTACTTTAAGGCTTTCAAAATCAAAGCTGATATTTTGAGTTTATTATAATTTTGTAATGAGTAAAACTTGGAAGGATTTTTATCTTGGTTTTTAACACATTTTTCTAATGTTTTGGATGTTCTAACCTGATTAAGATGATAGGGAGACACTTCAAATGAAAATAGAAATTTAATCTTTGATGCGATTTTTGATTATGTTCAGCTTCAATGGCCTATATCGCGTAATATACTATGCCAACCTTACACTATCTATTGATATGGCAGGTCATATTTGTCAGATCGGTTTATTTCCTAATTAGATTTCTTGTAAAGGTCCCCCCAAATAGGTCTGTTTTGTAACTCATGTTTTTTTGGTATGTTACAAGAAACATATTTAGGTGTTTTTTGTGTCCTAAAACAATAAAAAGATGATCATGAGACACTATTTCCTTTAATTTTGTGTAAAGGTTTTTCCCTATTGCAGAACAGAAATGAAACCAACTTTTGTGTGCTGGTGGTGTGAGCTTCTCTCTATTTCTTCCTGTAATTACCCATTGGTACTATCAACATTTATTATTCATATGTTTGTTTGTTGTATAGTAGCATGGGAAAACCTGATGCGCTACGAGAAACGAAAATATCTTGATTGTAAAACTCCCTGTTTTTATTTATTGTATGATGATACTACCCCAGGGGGCACTGGTAATTTAATTATGTTTTAATTATTCTAATAATATTAAAATATGTATATCATCTACAACCAGGACATCTAGGAAAGCATCCTTAGTAATTATACATCATAGTTTGAGTTGTTTAGCTAAATTCAATTCTTTTCAGGTTCAACTTATATAAAAAATATGTATTTTTTTGAAACAATACCTTTCAATTGATACCAAGCACATGCTATGAAATAAACATTTTTGTTAGGAAGCCCCCCCCCCCCCCCCGATTTGAAAATGGGTCAAAACATAGAAAATTGTGTTGAAATTTCCCATATTATATAGGATCCCATTTTTTGGCATTAATTTGTTTGAATTTCAATGTATGTTTATCATCCATACATAACTTTGCCATTTGTTACTCATATGAAGTGGTTGACCCCTCATTTTGAAGGTAATTTTAATACCTTTCAAAACAAATTTAAAATTTCACACAAATAATACAATTTTTTGAATGTCTCTATCTGTACACCCATACATTAAGAAATTACAAATTCAGTGGAGCTAGTCTATTTTGATGTAGGGGGTACTCACTTTTTTTTCTAGATATGTGCCACCCAACATAGGGTCTTACAGAACTGATTTTTTTGATTGTAGAATTATGACTATTTATACAGCTAAACATTGGCTGAAAATACTGGTTTGGGCCACTCTTTTAGAAAATGGGTGTTTTTTCTACTGGAGTAATCTTGAAATGGGAATCTTTGCAAGCAGAAGAAGCTTGAAAAAGGGGTAGTCAAGGCGACACATACCATACCTTCCATCAAAGTAAGTGATCCCTCCCCCAGATTTTGATTTGCAACAAATGAAAAGCTCATGCTACCTGTTTTTAAAACTAGTCCAATTTGACGATGTTGACTAGCTTTTGGCAAAATCTGTTTTTTGTTCTGTAATCCAAAGATAATCTTAAATTTTGTAGTGGTAGTTAGATTTGCTTAGTAGTTTCAAAATTACTATTTGTATTTATTTGTATAATTCGTCAAATAGCTAGACTATAGTCAGTAGTGAAAATGCATTACAGTCAAGAATGCCTCCTGAGTGTGAAAGACTTTGAAAAGAACTTTTGATTTTAGATTGATGAAAGGTAAATAAACTACAACTTTACTTATTCTAGTATCAGAAGTATTTTTCTGAATTTTGTCATCAAAAGAAAATTTCAAAATTCCTATCAGCTTTCATGAAACTCATTATCAACAACACAATAAGAACCGTGTCATTGACAGAGCTGGCTTGTCATATCACGCTACATAGTACTACTTGTTCAAACGAGCTATTATTGTACTGAATTTCAGCAAATTGATGCATAAAATGGGCTTAAAGATAAAGTGAACAAGCTAAAACACAGTGCATCACCAAAATTAACCCTATAAATCATCTGACTTTTTCAAGATGAGATGTCATAAAAAGCGTAGCGCATCATTTCACTCGTGAAAAATAGCAGCACGACTTTCAGTCATACCATGTTTGGATTGTACTGTACGAGAATCCTCTGTCTCAATGCTTTGTTCTCCAGGTTGCATTTTTAATGGAGTTTACAGTATATGGTATCCTAGGTAAAGATAAAAGAAGATGCGATTTGATGAAATTTGAAATTGTCATTGACTTATATGTAAAACATATATCACAAATTAAACATTCTGGTAACTTCCTATGATATAAACCAACATTATTGAACCTAGCTCTGTAAGTTTTCCCTTTAAACATTTCCTGATTTTTAACTATCACTGGGTATTTTCATTTGGGGCCAAAAAACATTTCCTGTTTTTTAACTATCATGGTGTATTTTCATTTGGGGCCAAGAATCAATGTTGCTAACTTGAAATTGGATGAGGACTCTTTTATTAGTTTTTCTTATACATGTATGATGTCAGGTTTTCTTAATGGCTGACAACCTTTAGCCTGTCTATTCTGGTATTAACTCACTAATATATCTTGTACAAAATACTAGATAGCATGACTCTAGTTTAGCACCATTATCTTTTCTTTTTTCAGCTTTGATTTTCTTGATTTTTCACAACAATTACGATATTAAATAAAAACATGTATCCATTTCCGCAGCCACATGACTCTCCACCAAGTCTCATTATCTGGTCATCAACCCTGGGTAGAAATGGTAGGAATCAAAAGGTGTTTTTCCTCCCTGTGATCTCCATTAGATAAGATTCTCAAGAGAAGCTGCAATTGACTCGGCTAACTCACTCTCTTATTATTTTTGTGAGATGGGACATGATTAGTTGGTCTAATCTGGATCAATCTGGGACACTGAATACACGGTAGATTTAAGTAAACTGATTATTGCTTTTCTGCTTCTTCTTTAAATGTGTATGTGTATACATTTTTCATATTTTGCACATCATTCAAATAGTAATTTCTAATGATGTCAAATAGTTCTATATAACAGAGGTTAACGTTGAGTCGTATATTATGTAAATGTGTCATGTTAATCATTTCAAACTCATTTGAAGTCTCAGACATCTGATGATTGAAATTTTAAATCCAACCTATGATTTTACAATATTGATTTATATGTTGAGGGTTTAATCCTGTGATTTTTAGAGAAAATATGTACGTTTTGAAATGCCTGTATCTCAAAATGATCACAGTGACCTATTTCTATTTTCAGCAGAAATAATCTACTGATAATCTTTTGCATCTCTGAGAAAACCCCATAAATGCATGTGTTCTAAAAATTCACATAGTTCTTGAGATATTTTTAGACATATCAAAACCTACAGGTTTTTTTTATAAAACTTGATAAAACTGGAAAATGCAACTCTCCATTTAGCATCATTACATATACTCTTGTTTCTTGATTTAGTTTTAGCTTTCTTATTTTCCACAACAATTACGATATTAAGTAAAAACACATTTCTATTTCTTGGTTTCCTTGTTTCTACCTGTGGAATTCAGCAGCCACGCAGCCACATGACTCTCCACCAAGTCTCATTATCTGGTCATCAACCCTGGGTAGAAATGGTAGGAATCAAAAGGTGTTTTTCCTTCCTGTGATCTCCATTAGATAAGATTCTCAAGAGAAGCTACAATTGACTTGGCTAACTCACTCACTTATTATTTTTGTGAGATGGGACATGATTAGTTGGTCTAATCTATCTCAACCAGGGACACTGGAATACTTTGTGGATTTAAATTGACTTAAATTTCTTTCAATCTGTGTACATTTTTCATATTTTAAGTGTCGTTCAAAGAGTACTTTCTCTGTAAGTTCAAAGAGTACTTTCTCTGTAAGTTATTTAGATTGATATAAAACGATTTAAATGGGAGTCATTTATTATTGTAAATATATCAAATACTTGAGGTCTCAAACATTTGTGATCCACCACATTGTAAGATACAACTTTGCAGCAAAGTTGGTTCTGAAATATGACCAGCTGATATTGAAAATGACTGAAAAATAATAATTAGCTTGATTTTAAGATGTCATAAAATAGTTTTCCTTGAAGCTTTTAAGAAATGATTTTTTTTACATGGAAAATGTTATAAAAATATGGAATTTGTAATCATGTAAGATCTATTTCTTGCTAAAACATTCTGTGGGGCAGTCATCTAAGCACCATCAGCTAAAAACCTGTTACATGCAATTGGAACCAGCAATTCCTCTGCATGGCCTTAGTAACTCAGAAGCAAAAGTATAGCTCAATTCATAGTCGGCCTCCAAACAAAATTTTTCCTACCAAACATTTGGTCGTGACGTAAAAATGACGATTGACTCCAAACAAAATAACTTCAACACCGAGTTGAGACCAAACAAAATTTTGCGCTAGATTGCACACGTTATTTAATTGCCACATACATTGGACCAAATGTTTGCTACCCGTTCATAGTTAAAGTTCGATGGCAAATATTTGGTGACGTCACGACCAAATGTTTTGTTGGAAAAATTTTGTTTGGAGGCCGAGTATGAACTGAGCTTTAGTCTGCCAAATTTAGTTGAAATTGGACAATCAAAAATGCCCATCACTATGGTGTGGTGTTTTGAAGAATTATTTGTAACTCCATTAATACAAGACTATTGTTTTAGTTTCGTTGAACATCTTAATTTGAAAATGGAAGAAAGGAGGATACACCCGAAGGTCCATTTTTGTCAAAATTTCTCAACTTCTATCTGTTATGAAATTGCTTAATTTTCCTCCGTTTATTTATCTCTTTGTCTTTCAGAATATAAACACGAACTGAAACTAGTCTGAAAGGATAGGATAATCACAGTATCACTGGAATATCTTTCAAAGGTAAGCTTTTATTTGCAACCTAAAACTCAGTGAGACTTTGTATAATTTTTTTATATTTTTTATATATGTTACTGGTGATTAATCATCAAGTAAAGAAAATTTGTTGCCTGTTATCGTTCTCTCACAAGTATAGTTTATTTAAAGACTTGTATTCTAGTTTATAAAAGTAGTTTCATGCTTGTATAGAGTATATGATATGAATCATAGATGATAACATTGTTAAGGTCCTTTAAACCAGGCTAATGCTCAATGAGAAAGATAGTGAAGTGTTTCTATATTACATATCTTATGACTTGATGTGGAAGTTAGTTTTTTGTTGCAAATTATTCATAATGCCATCAATAAGAGTGTTTGTATTCAGGTTAATTCTGATCTTAGTTTCCAGCTTATCCTTATTCTATGGAGATGGAGTAATCCTCAAGTAAGAAGTAAAATCAGTAGCTTATGATATAAATCTCAGGTACTTTATCTGTATATGATATAAATCCAAGCCGAATCATGATGATGATGTAAATTTAGGCCTACTAATACATAGAATTACTTTAAAGCAATACTATAAGATTTTGATCAAAAATGGTTTATAGGAAAAACAGCATAAAATGGAGGAATATGACTATCTAATAGCGTTTTCAAGTGTATTTTGTGAAAAAAATTGTTTTGCCACCAAAAAATGGATAAAAAGCTTATGCATGCTTCCTATACTAACATATGTGGAATTAAATTTGGGATCCCGAATTTAATTCAACAAATGGCCATAACAGAAAAAGTAAGCATCTTTGAGGCAAATCATTTGGATGGTATTCATCAGTATCTACCCAAAACAAACCCAATAAGCCCAAAAATCAAAAGTCATGGGTAACAGGGGGCGCTTCATTTTTAACACTTTATAGTATTGCTTTAAGAGACTAGCCTAGCCTTCCAGGGTGAACTAGAAACCTGTAGAAATAAAATTTCTGAGGAAGACATACTGCACATCTATTTTGTTTCAATTGTTGATTGTAAATTTTGCTTTCATTTTTCCCAATCCACGACTCAAAAAATGTTCATAAATTTTGGTGCTGCATCAAAGTTAGCATTTGCCAAATCAAATCTATAAATAATAAGGTTTCTGTCAACATAAAGTTAATGTCTCAGAGTTGTTTTTGCAGGAAAAAACAAAATTGTTTACATAAGCTTAACCCTAACTCCCAAACGCTTAAAAAAGTCCGAATACGTCATACAAAAATTTCCCATTTCCCCTGGGATTTGAACCCTTGACCTCTCGCATCCCATTCCAATGTCGTGCCCATCTGTAACCCCGGTCTATGACGTATTTGGACTTAGGCGAATTTCTTGATTTTTGCTTGTTGGATTTTGTTGGACTGAGGAGGGTTAGGGTTATGGTAGCATGTCTACTACGCATTTATATACCTTCATAACCCTTACTCCCAAACGCTTAAAAACTATCTAAGTCCGAAAACGTCATACAAAAATTCCCGTTTTCCCTGGGATTTGAACCCTTGACCTCTCGCATCCCGTTCCAATGTCCACCTATGGCAAGCCACCGAGTATGGCCTGCCATGGCAGCACTTTCGTGCCCATCTGTAACCCCGGTCTATGACTTATTTGGACTTAGGCGAATTTCTTGATTTTTGCTTGTTGGATTTTGTTGGACTGAGGAGGGTTAGGGTTATTGACCCATTTTTGACGTAGACTTACCTGAAATGGTGTAAGTTTCTGCGTACAACAATATGGATGATATAAAAGTGATATTTTGTAAATTGTTTGTTGTGAACCATCGTAATAACCCTAACAACGGGTGTAAATGATGAGCACCTTGCAAAATGTCAACACTTTAAAGCTCAACTGCTAAAAAACCCAGCTATAAATGTATCAAATTTTTATGGAATTTTATTTGTCCATTTTTGTCGACATGTCGACAAGTCAAGATATGCTTTAAGGCATTAAGGCAACCTTCTCAAAGCAATTCTCCATGCATTGAGATATATATTTTCTCCTAGTGCTGTCATGGTTGCTTGGATTTCCCACAGGGTGCTTCTTTAACCTCCTTGAGGTAAAATCAGAAGGTGGACCACCATATTGGCAACAAGTAGTCAGCACTACACTTGTTTGTGTACTGCTGTTAATGCCTTGATATGTGCTTTGGGTAATAAATAAAACGAAAATTTTGAAGGAATTCAAGAATGGATATATCTAAAGTAAGAATCACAATCTTTGATGCCAAATGCGATCCAGAAATAAACTAGGTGTTATGATTTAACTTTATTTATTTGTGATTTTGTCGCCTTTTCATGCTTGTTTCCGCATATACAAACAAGAATGTAATGGAATTTCCTCTTCAATATCTAGGACATTTGTAATAAGAACAAGGGGACTTGTACTTAGGCTATTTATCTTGATACTTCTTAGGAGCCAACCATTTGTTATGATATGCTGAAGAATCTTCTATAAACATCCTCACAACCCCTTAGATGTGAAAAGAAAATCTCTGAGATAGGAAATGCTATTTTGATGCCGTGTTGATAGGACTGGAAAATTAATGAAAATAAGAGAATTGGTACTTGTTTTTGGAGAATATTTTTCAAACTCTGCCATCAAATGATGAATGATCATATATGCAATGTGACAATCATTTTCCTCTTTTTGTTTCATCATTTAAATTAATTTTTAAGATATTGTACTACAATAATTCTTTTTATTCATTATTACATTTTTATCTGTTGGAAGCTATACTTTGTTCTATATGCTTTTCCCTTGCCTCATTAAAAAAACACCATTTATTTGAATTTGTTCCATAATGTAGTTTGAAGTGTAGAACTTACACCATGAAAGTAATCACTTTTACAGGTCTTGTCAACAATCTCAATGATTTCGATAAGGACTAGATTGAAAATTTGTTTTAGGGTTGGGAGGTCCCAGGTTCAAGTTGTTCTTGTGAGTCCTTTTACCAGGTCAGGAGAGACCCTAAAAAAGGAGATAGGGTTGCTTACTTTTCCATATATGTGTAGTGATTATTTGCCATTACAGAAAGATTAAACCCACTTTGAAAAGCACTGGTTAACCTAAATCACCTTCAGGATGTAAACTGAGAAGCATATTACTTGTAATTTGTGTTTTATTTATCCTTTAAAAAACAGATCTTTTACACACCCTATAGTAATCCTGATCTCATATGCTTTCAATATCAACAGGAAAAAAAGACACGTCCCAATAAGTTTTCAGGCAACAACGCATTTTGTATGGGTCGTTCCCAGTGGTCGTGGAGACGAGCTCTCCCTAGGGCAAGACAGATTAAAAGGCTCCCTGTACACGGATGCACGCAATGTGTACATGCTTTAAATGAGGGGTAAATAAACCTATCTATATGCACGGCCATGCAGGCTTTTCAGAAAGTTGACGCTTTTTTAGTCTTGCCACTGAGGCCCGATAAAGGGAAATATATGTTGTAATGTAGGATGGTAACATGGAAAACATTCTATAAGATGTCTCAATTATAAGATTCAAAAATCAGATTATGATAAAAATTGTCTTAAAGGCATTTAAGAGTCTCAATTATGCAGATATCCCATAGTCATTAGGAATATTTGCCAACCCTTCTGCATGCCAATCAGATACTGGGTGAACAGCACAATTTTTTCTGAATTCCAAAGACTTATATAAATAAACTGGGAAATTCATGATCAAGAGCTTTGTCCAAAGTCACATCTATCATAATTCAAATTTTAAAATCAATATGAATTCTTTACTGATTTATGTAAAAGTTTTGTTTTCTTTCTTGAAATGATAAATTGCCATTTTCAACGTTTTATCTAGATAAGAAATAGGTAAGGGTTTTAATTAAATTATAATAATTAAGTGCACATTATATTGCAAATCTTAAAAAATATTTATGTCCAGTTAAAGGGTATTGGACAAGTTCAACATTATCCTCAATTCCCCCCCCCCCTCGACATTGTGTTTTTTTTGCATCATTTGAAATATTAGCGATAATAATGACAGCATGCAAAGTTTCATTGTTAAATTCAAACCCTGTATTTCAAAATATTTAGATATTCATTTGTTTCCAATTATCGTTGAAATGCTGTCCCCTAGAAATGAAACTTTAGTATAGTCTTTCTCATGAGATCTATTGCAAACTCGAAATTTCTTTTGACTTATCTGCAATCTATGATACAAAAGGAATGTTTCACAAACAAATCTTTGCCTCTCTTTTGATGTATATTATTAATACATACGTTTAAAGAATAATCTCATGCCCAAGGTCAACAAACAAAATGAAATTCTAATTTTTGACTTAAATGTTTGGATCAAATTTATGCCAATATTTGGTTATTTCATTATCTAACATATTTTAATATGTTAGAAAATGAAATAACCAAATAACTTAAATTATATAAATAACTTAAAAGTGTAAATCATCCACAAATAAAATTTTGAAATTTTGTCTAATGCCCCTTTAATTTTAAAATTTGAATTTTTAAACTTTCCAATTTCCAATTTGTAATTTTAAATCTTAAAAAAGAGATTCAGTCAACCTTTGTTAATGTCCAACATATTTCAGTCATCCTGAATAGTTGGTTGTAGTACTATATCGTCAGTTCATCTTAACGACTTCCGTAACTGGGCATCTACTTTCAACCAGGTTTCCTATACAACAGGAAATTAGAATAAATGAATACGAAAGTCTGCAATATGATATGGAAACTGAGAAATTTTTTCCAATGCCCCTTTAATTTAATATGTACTTTTAATTAAAATTTGAATTTTTAAAAACTTATCAAGTTGGAATTTCAAATCTTAAAAAAGAGATTCAGTCAACCTTTGTTAACGTCCAACATATTTCAGTCTTCCTGAATAGTTGGTTGTAGTACTATATCGTCAGTTCATCTTAACGACTTCCGTAACTGGGCATCTATTTTCAACCAGGGTTCCTATACAACAGGAAATTAGAATAAATGAATACCAAAGTCTGCAATATGATATGGAAACTGAGAAATTTAACCTTAACTATAAACACTTGGGTGGAAAAATGAGATTTATATCTGAAACTGTGAACCTCATATTGGAAAAAAAATGACCACAGTTGAAAAATTAGAGATAAGTGCCACACGGAACCTATTGACAAGACAGTCCAAGGTGGAAAATTTGATTTTTATCTTAAGCATGAACTCCAGGTTGGAAAATCATCATTCCATGAAATATTAAAGATACTTGTATATAATACATCTAGATGATAGTGAAACATGTATAAGGCGCTCTATAAAGCTGTGCATATTACTATTTTATTTCATAAACTTGTTTTATCATTTTGTACGTTATTGATTTGCGCTTGCTACAGAAAGTCCTGCAGCAAAATAAAATGTCATCTACTACACATTGCTGGAATTTCTGCACAATGATTCATCTTAGTGACTGGTCTCTCTATATTAAAACAATTATTGTTACAGTCTGTCCAATATTGATCCTGCAATAACTGGCCGCTGGCTGTAAAATTCTTATCTAAAATACCTTGCTAAATCAATTTTATTTCTGTCAAATCCATTCATGAAAAGTATATTAGATTATTCTGACTTTTACAATCAAACACTAGCATGCCCTTTATGTTTATGGGAGCAACACCGGAGCCAGGGATTAGAGAGTGACCTTCATTTGCTTCCCATGTCTTTGCTGTCTCTGGCCTCACAGTTTTTCTAAACTTTATTTTCTACTTTCCTCTCTTTCAAATTTGTTGCTTGTCTGACCTGCATTTAATATTGAAATATGTTTTATACTGACAAAGGTCAGTAAACTGATTCTCTTATAGTTATGTGCATCCATTTAGTTCTGAACACACAATAGCTAACCCAGGTAATTCCTCAGTGTACACACGATGCAATCATTGGTGAAATGGGAGCAGGAACTGGTTCTGTTATAGTTACGTGCATCCATTTAGTACCGAACACACTATAGCTATCCCAGGTAATTCCTCTGTGTACACACGATGCAATCATTGGTGAAATGGGAGCAGGAACTGGTTCTGTTATAGTTACATGCATCCATTTAGTACCGAACACACTATAGCAAACCCAGGTAATTCCTCTGTGTACAGACGATGCAATCATTGGTGAAATGGAAGCAGGAACTGGTTCTGTTATAGTTACGTGCATCCATTTAGTACCGAACACACTATAGCTAACCCAGGTAATTCCTCTGTGTACACACGATGCAATCATTGGTGAAATGAGAGCAGGAACTGGTTCTGATATAGTTACGTTCATCCATTTAGTACCGAACACACTATAGCTATCCCAGGTAATTCCTCTGTGTACACACGATGCAATCATTGGTGAAATGGGAGCAGGAACTGGTTCTGTTATAGTTACGTGCATCCATTTAGTACCGAATACACTATAGCTAACCAAGGTAATTCCTCTGTGTACACACGTACGATGCAATCATTGGTGAAATGGGAGCAGGAAGTTCTGTTATAGTTACGTGCATCCATTAAGTACCGAACACAATATAGCTAACCAAGGTAATTCATCTGTGTACACATGATACAATCATTGGTGAAATGGGAGCAGGAACTGGTTCTGTTATAGTTATGTGTATCCATTTAGTACCAAACACACTATAGCTAACCCAGGTAATTCCTCTGTGTACACACGATGCAATCATTGGTGAAATAGACGCAGGAACTGGTTCTGTTATATGTGCATCCATTTAGTACCGAACACACTATAGCTAACCCAGGTAATTCCCTCTGTGTACACACGATGCAATCATTGGTGAAATGGGAGCAGGAACTGGTTCTGTTATAGTTACGTGCATCCATTTAGTACCGAACACACTATAGCTAACCAAGGTAATTCCTCTGTGTACACACGTACGATGCAATCATTGGTAAAATGGGAGCAGGAAGTTCTGTTATAGTTATGTGCATCCATTTAGTACCGAACACAATATAGCTAACCCAGGTAATTCCTCTGTGTACACATGATACAATCATTGGTGAAATAGACGCAGGAACTGGTTCTGTTATATGTGCATCCATTTAGTACCGAACACACTATAGCTAACCCAGGTAATTCCCTCTGTGTACACACGATGCAATCATTGGTGAAATGGGAGCAGGGACTGGTTCTGTTATAGTTACGTGCATCCACATGTGACAAGTCTTTCATCAACGCAGAGCTTCTTCACAAACTTGTTTGATTTAGTCTTGGGATTTCTCAAGAATTGATTAAATTCTCTACATGTAAAGGAAAATATGTGTTGCCGTGTGGTCTTAAGAAGAAGAGTTTATTAATTTTTCTGTGCGGAATTTGGTTGAATTCAAAAGTAGTTCAATTGGGGTAAGTAGGTCTATTTTGTATTTGTTCTTGATAAATCCAACTTTGGTTATGATGATCATTGCTATGCCAGCATCTGATCCATATGAATTTTGTGTCCCGTTAGGTTCATTAGAATGGCTAGTTTTTAATGTAAATAAAGGTTAATTTTACCTAACAAAAGAAAATACTATTTCAGTCAACTAGCTAAATTCGAAACCCTACATTCAATACTTCGGCAAAATTGAATTAAGCATGAAAAATTTCCAGGAAAAATTGTGCTGGCACTTAAATTTTCATTCATTTTTGCATCAATGAAATATGATCTCTGCATGTCTATGTATACCTTCCTGTATAGAACAAAATGTAATAATTTGTTGGATTTGGATAACATAAGTCTTGCACACCCCTACCCGCTACTCAGGAAAGGCACCTAATAACCTTTTGCAGGAAACTTTTTCACCCCCTCTCAAACCAACAGTGCTGGCTACTCTTGATGAAGTCACTGTCAAGAAATGGGGATAGAAATCCATGCACCCTGAGAATTGTAAAATCATCCCCTGTTATCTGGTAAGCTTTTTTTGAACAATTTAGCACTGAATGTACATATTTTTCCAAAGATACCAAAATCAAACACCTTCTTTTATACATGGTTTTAGTTAAGCAAATAAATAATTAGAAAAAGTAAAGAAATAAATAATTAAAAAAAAGTAAATATTTAGAATAATTTTAATCAAAGCAGAAAAAATGACCATTTGCCTTTTTGTTGATTTTACGGATTACCATCTTTTCACTGTATGCTTGTACTTCATAAGGTGGTTTTGTTGTTGTCATTAAGTAAAACCATGTGTTATTGATTAGGCATGTGTCGGCGATAGCGCCATAGGAGAGCAACGTACTTCTAATTGATAACGTGAATGTGACATTGAACAGCCATTCTAATGATGTGCAGAGCAGGCCGAAAAGAAGTCGTTCGAATGAAATAATTATAACCAAATACAGTATTACAGGAAATCTTTAGATAATTAAAAAAAAACCTATTTTAAAAGATTTCTTTTTCAAAATTTATGTCATTGAGAGAATGTCAGTTTGTGTTGATTGACCTTGGAGCAGAATTCTGAATCAAGGATACATTAGGGTGAAAACATAGTCGGCCTCCAAACAACATTTTTTCTACCAAGCATTTGGTCGTGACGTCAAAATGACGAGTGACTCCAATTAAAATAACTTCAACACCGAGTTGAGACCAAATAAAATTTCGCGCTAGATTGCACATGTATTGAATTGCCATATATACATTGCACCAAATGTTTGTTACCCGTTCATACTTTAAGGCTGAAAACATAGTCGGCCTCCAAACAAAATTGTCGCTACCAAACATGTGGTCGTGACGTCACCAAATATTTGCTATCAAATATAAAGTATGAACCGGTAACAAACACTAAGTGCAATGTATAATGGAAATGTATGTGCAATGTAGCGTGAAATTTTATTTGGTCTCAACTTGGTGTTGAGGTTATTTTATTTGGAGTCACTCGTCATTTTGACGTCACAACCAAATGTTTGGTAGCTAAAATTTTGTTTGGAGGCCAAGTATGTTTTCACCCTAAATTTGATGGTAAATATTTGGTGACGTCACAACCAAATGTTTGGTAGCGAAAATTTTGTTTGGAGGCCAACTATGTTTTGAGCCTTAGCAATAAGAGCATGCCCTATTATTTAAAAAGTACCCTTTTCACTTGGTATTTTGGTCACACTTGTGAACCATTGCACACCTCTCCCCTTCTGCAACTAGAGACAACACATGTGTATATGTTTCTAAATGAAAATAGTTCCACAATTTCCACACATGAAATTAGTATGTGACATCCAATTATCTTGTGTTTTCTTTGCTATCTACAGAAGATAACACTGAATAAAAGTAGCGTTCAACATTAGTGCACATGTTTTTCTAGGTATTTGTATTGTTTGCTTTAGAAATCATTCCAATAACTGCCGTTGTTTGATTCTCTGAAATCGGATATGTTATTTTCTCTATTAATGACATTTGTACTAATTATTGTTGGCACAATTTTATTCAAAATGTATAATAAGATATTCAGTAGTTGCATTGATTCAATCTGTGCAAATTAATTAGTGTACTGTTTGCATAGTAAACAATGAAATGTTACATAATCTCATTAGGAATGTAATACTTTCAAATTTTTAAGCTTTGTTCACGTCATTCTTGATAATTTTACTGCTGTTTCCCCAAAATTTGAGTTATGACATCAAAACAATTTTCTCTGTTCAGCTAATATCAGATATTAAAGCATGGTGTAATATTTCTTGAGCATATTTTGCTGCAACTCTCGGTTTGTTTTTGTAGGGATTTTCTATTTTATTTAATTCTGATAATGGTTCTCTATTATAGATCATTGCAGCCATTTTACTTTGCTTGGCCAATGCTTCCATTACCAGAAATATATCCGGTAAGACAGCAAGTGAATGTGCAGTCAACATCTATACTTTGATCAACACCAAGGGGGGGGGTCCTTTCACATCGTGAATTGTTACAGATAAGTTTGTGCGTAGTTTATCACAGCACAACTGCAGGAGGCGCAGTGTGATTGTACTTGTGATTCGTACTTGTGATTTACCTATTAGCAAAATTTTTGGTGCGTGTTTGTGGCATTGTTTACTTGTGGATGAAGAAAAGCTTAACAATTTTTGCCTATTTAGTGATCATCAAGTATAGTACTTGGATCATAATGTTAACCCTGCATATATGGCTTTTTTTAATGTCATCGAGGCTTTAACAGCAAAACACAAAAATTGTAATCATGACAGTGCAATGCTGACAATTTGTTGCCAAGACAGCGGTTCACCTATTTTGAAGCAGTAAGCCTGTTTCAAAGATGGAAAGAAGCACCCTATGGGAAATCCAAGCAACCATGACAGCACCAGGAGCAAAATCACCTCACTGCATGGGGAGATGCTTGGCAAAGGTTATTAACAGCTGCTCAGCATAGATCTTCATGCCTCCGTTTTCAGCAGCTTATTGTTTTTGTCAAGTTTCTTTCATCTTTCTTGATCAGCAAATGCATAGTAGAGGGAACAAGGGTTGAATTAAGAACTTGTCATTTGCAAAGTGAGGGAGGCACCACCGTGCCAACTTGTTTTTCCATTTAATGATGTGTTGTTTAGTTCTTCAAATAAAACTCTGCAGACCACATAAATATGTTAGAAACATGGTTTAATTGATTGGTTTCTATATCATATTCTCTTTACTAGTGAAGTAAATTAGTACAAATTATCTTGTCACCTAAACATTTTTTGACAGGATCATTCATCATGAGAGGTTTTTTTAGAGCAATATCAATTTTGATTTTTCCACTTTTA
>JXSR01S017628.1:24395-40903 GCA_000969725.1 Ophiothrix spiculata
ATAAATAAATTATGCACTTGAGCTTTCATCTTGAGTGACAATGCCCTGCTGTCAATGCGCATGGGTATTGCAATATTCTGCAACGCTGAGCTGTACATTATAATTGCATGTTGTCACAGATAGTAGTAAGCTGACATACGGTAAGCTAAAATAGTATCTTTTTTTTTATTTCAAATATATACTGAATCACATTTTCGTAATAAACATTTATATATGCCTAGGCAATTTTTGTGTCAGTTTGTAAAAAAAATTAAACGACGTTTTAGCAAAAGTCAATAGTTTTGTAATAAAAAATCATATAACTAGCACATCTGTTTACGTTTAACAGATGGTTATTTAGAGGCATGCATTTGAATGGCTGTACAGCATTCGCAGATCAGTGTCATGCATTATGTGTTCATTTTACGCTCTATATAGTTCTATATAGTATCCATTATAGATGTTTTTCAGATACTTATAGATGTTTTTCAGATAGTATCTGAAAAACATCATATATTTATAACCAATTTGCTTTTATTTTTGGTTGAATTGCATATAGCAAGGTACACTACTAGCCGATGCTACATCAGTGCTTCATACATAATGAGCTTTAAATACAGTGATAAATGTTATAAAGTACACATTGCAGGTCTGATAATGAATTTATTATGGAAGCTTGTTCAAACATTCACACATGGTCTCAAACTCATCCCATTGTGTTTTTTAAATCAACTGGCTGATGTAGCCAACTAATAATTAATTTGATAATCCAATTACTATTTCCCAGCTGCAAATTATGGACTTCACAATGAAAATCCCTGTGAGGGTTCTATACGTTTTATTCTATGTAATTATGGCGACCTGTTTGGTAGCTCTATCACACTACAGCAGTCCACCTCACTCAGATGTCGGTGATAAATCCAAATTTCATGATCCTGGTGTTGTCAGAAATAAAGAGTAAGTAAATAGCGGTGGTAAATAGTATATTTTTTTTAATCTTTTGTAGGTTTAGAAGAATATATTGCTGAATATTTTTTCTTTAGACCTACATGTACTAATATTTGTTATCTGACAAATATAGCAAAACCATTTACTTTAATGGGCGAGTAATGATTTGCTATCTACCAAAGATAGCAAACTGTAAATTATTACTTAATGGTAAATTTATTATAATAATTGCTCTCTACCAAAGGCAGCAAAAATATATAATTAATAGTAACTTTTTCGTATTTACGTAAAGCATATCATTACCATGCTATATTTGCTATCTACCTCAGATTATTCACCTTTTGTTTAATGCAACATTAACCATCTACCAAAGACAGCAAAACTATATTATCCTCTTTAATAGTAGCTCTATTATATTAACGGGTACCAAAGCAAAAATAAATTATGCCATTCCCTATTTAGCAAAACCATATTATTTTCTTTAATGGTAAATTTATTATATATTTATCTACCAAAGATAGCAAATTAAATGATAATCTTAAATGAGTGATTTGTTGTGTAATATTCTCTCTACCAAAGACATCAACACTATATCATTTTTTAATGGTAACTTTATATTATTTACTATCTACCAAAGACATCAGTATAATTCACTTTGATGGTAACTCTCCTATTATATTAACTGTCTACCAAAGCAAAGCAAAATTTATTATATTGAAATTAAATTATATTATTCACTTCAATGGTAAAAATTGTAACTTTATGCAATATGTACTATCTACAAAGACAACAGACCTATATAATGCAATCCACTTTGATGGTAACTTAATTATTATACTAACGTTTACCAAAGCAAGCTTAAACTATATTATCCCCTTTAATGGCAAAAAATTGTAGCTTTATATTAACGGTCTACCAAAGCAAAATATATTATTCCCTTTAATGGTAAAAAATGTAGCTTTATGAAATATATTTATATACTATCTACCGAAGACAGCAAAACTAAACCCACTTTAATTGTAACATTATTTTATATTTGCTATCTACTAAAGATGGAAAAGCTGTATTATTCACTTCTTTTATAAGAGGGATGTTTAATAAGTTAATGGTCTGAGGCAGGAGATGAGCTATGTCATTTTTATTTATATGGTACATAATTAACTTAACTGATGGATATACTGAAAGTTTCAAAAAAAATATCTGCTTTTGTTTTAATATTAGGCCTACAGGAAATTGAAATTTGTTGGTAAGAGTTTTCTAAAGTTCAAGAGAATAAAAAATAGAAAGCCATCGTGGGTTAAAGAGCACCAACATTCATCTCATCCCTGTCATATATGAAGGATATCACATTTTCTTTCATTATTATTATTATTCATTTGTTTAATGAAGATAATGTAAAACATTTAAAATAACAATTATCTTTAACAATCCCATTTATCACAACCCTCCATTTTCCAGGCATGTCAAAGAGCATTTGGAAGAGGTGACTGGAGACAGAAAAGAAGAGGACATGACGGATGAAGAACTTGAATTCCACTATTTTAAGTAAGGCTCGGATTCTGGGTTTTCTATTTAAGTTACAGGGTAATACTGCTTTCATACTATTGTAGCTTTGCAGCTGTGTAGCTTTGTTGTTTGTTTCGTTTTACACTTTTATCGCTTTACAGTTTTGTAGCTTTTGCAGCTTTGTCACTCCAGGATGCTTTGAAAAATCATGACATGCGACAAAATTTTGTTGATACCGATTAAATATTAAAATAATATTACGTAGCGACACAGCTACAAAACTAAATATCTGTAATTTAACGTTGCCCGTAACCTTAAGTACAAACGTAAAAATAAAAGTAATGCTGTATTTAAACGGTATTTCTTATTCATTTTTTAAGATTCCGTATTGTTGAGAGAATACTGTAAAATAAACCTGTAAAAATACAGTATTTTACTGCAGGGATTTCCATTTGAGGAGAGTGAGCTCTATTGAGTCTTCCTGCTCCCCTCAAATGCTGTATAGGGAGCCCAATTAATAGAGCGCCTTGCATGATGATATTAACATCTTAATTTCCAGATGGCTTCCCTAATTGCTCCCCTAAAGAACTTCAGGAGAGCTTTTGATAAAGCCCCTGCGAATTTCAAATGGAAGTCCCTGTTTACTGGCTATTTTGATGCATCCAAAATATATACAGTACTTTACTGGCACCAAATTTTTACAGATTGTTTACAGGTAATTTACCATATTCTGTAAAAATATGGTAACTTACCGTATCATTACAGAATAATACAGTAAAGCAAGGTACTTTACTGTATTGTAACAGAATCTTACAATATACATTCATGAAATACCGTTTAAATACAGCATAACGTTTATTTTGGGGGTTGAACTCAGATTACGGGCAACATAAACTTATGGATATTTCTTACAGTGTACACAAGTTTGAAAGCAGCATAATCCTAGAAAAGGGGAAGTACATATTTTTGAAGACGTGAAGTCAATAGTCATTTGTGTGATTGAGGCTTTGCTAAGTCCCCGGGCTAAAGACTGAAAGACAAACCCTCTAAATATCACTAGTTGAACTATATTTTACAAGGCTCTTAAAATAGTGCTCACTTTCTTACTTTTACTGATTATAAATGTACAATTTTAATATCGCCAATAAGGGACGGTTTTTACTTGTTTATGGGCAATAATATATATGGTGCGATAAGTCTTCGCTCTTTAAACATTTCCAAAAGCTTCAAATTTTCTAATAATAACGCAGGCTTGATGATGGGAAATCAATAACTACTCCATATATTTTGGGATTATTTATCATGTTTATATGATAAAATATATAAAATATATATTTCTCCTCAAATATGCGTTGTAATGAAAATTAGAATAGACATTGAATAATTAATGCATGCTTGTTGAAAACATATGGTCACTCACAAAAAGAGGATAAATATGGCCTAACACTGCACCATTACTCCATGATATAACGGTAATTAGGACAACAGTATTGTGGTATAAATATAATGAATTAAAACAAGTCAAATTCTTCCTTTTAACACAAAGATTGCAGATCACAATGTACTGCAGAAAGATCTTTTGCTAATAAGTTACAGAGAGTAAGGTTGTCAGGGCTTGCAATTTGCAAAACTGTGATCATTTGACAAAAATGTGATGGCAACATAAACAAAATGTTTAGAAGTGTCTTTATATAATTGGTTTTTGCTTGAAGTTAATCTGACACAGATGCCACTTAGTATCACTAAAAAATTCAGAAACTTTCAAAAAATCCTGAAAATGCACATACATTTTGACAAAAAGGGCTGAAAATAAATAAAAGCAGTAAATTTGGAGTAAAAAATATGAAATCAGGAAAATCCTGACAACTGGCATCTCTGATCTGACTTTTGATTATGAAGTAATAGCTGACTGCAGTGAGGCAGTTAACAAACTCAAAGGCAAATCCTCTACATTTCTATGTATCTTTTTGCACAGACTACATGATTTTGACAATAATACTAAACTAGATGGGCTGGAGATCCTTGCTGCTATATCGCATGTATTACCATATGAACCAGAGGTCAAAGAAGGCAAAACAGAAGACGAATTACAATTAGAGGCACTCAACTATTATACAGGTATTTATTACAAAATCTCTTTTGTATTTTACACCTTTAACAACGGACTTATAATTTTCTTGCATCAATCTTTGGCTATGCAGCGGATTGGTAACTTGCTGGTTGAGCCTTCAATACAAACTCAAATCAATTTTAGTCCAAGTAAATGAGAGATAAAATTTTGCTTTAATACAGTTAGTAGTTTTAAAAGATTTTGAGAATTTTTTAGCACTTTTCATCCTATTAAAACCTTTTTCTAACTACAGTGGAACATCGTTCATTAACACAAAAACCCTGATAACACAAACAACCATTTTGTGTTATATAACACAAAACTCTGATAACACAAAATGGTTGTTTGGTCCCAAGAGTGATTTTTTATGTGAATTCAGTTAGATAACACAAAATCCTGATAACACAAACTAAAGTAATTGTCCCCAGTGATTTTGTGTTAACGAGGTTCCACTGTATTGTCTCTCCCTCCTGTCACTTGATAATTATGTGACAAATGATTAACCCTTGTGTCAGTAGCGCATGGAGAGTACCAGCAATACATAACTTATCCCTTATCAAAACATTTCTTCACTTCATCTTACAATTGATAAGCCACATTGGGTAACTCAAGACCCTTGAGACAAAATAATGATACATGAGCCAAGAAATTATTACTAAAGGGTATTTTGTATCCTAAAACTCCCCTCACTCACAAATTGATCATGCACCTAGGCAATCACTAAACAGATTAATAAAATAATGTAGCAAATAATTTAGAACATTTTGTTCTTAAAGAAACTATTATGAAAATTATAAATCCAGTAAGTGTTGATGTACTACATAAATACAAGGAATATAGGCACAATACATATATATTGAACAATTTAAACAAAAGTCTAGCATGGCAGTTGCATTTATAAACAATGAGGCACTGCAACCTGGATTTTTGTTTACACTGTCCAATAAATTATTGTTTAACCTATAGTTAGCTCTACTAACTAAACTCTACTAGGATATTTTTAACATTTCATATATACCTTTTTCTAGATATGATAGACCAAGTGTTACTAGATGATGATTTCAATGGTGATGGATACCTAACATATCTAGAGTATGTCTTGGCCAGGAGGAGGTCAGAAAATGACATCAAGGCTGACGGAGGAAAAGAACTCTAGCACATCATAATCCTCAAGCAACATATTGTACAGTATACAAATAATGGTGTTATGAGTGAAATGGTAAGATAATTTTCATGAAATGGTACACATGAAAATATTCTTTCCATGACACAAATCAATTATTATTTGTTTTATACAACTCATATTAAGATCCTTGTGTTAAGGTAATTCTGGATAAAGTACTTGGAAAACTGTAATGACCAAATTGTCGGTAATAAAAGCTCAAAGTAAACATCTGCTACAATATTCGAAATAATTACAAGAGAGGTTAACATAATTTCTGGGTGTTAAGTTCTTTATAAGCATACCACAGATATGTGGGTCAATTAAAGAGGTCAACTATCTGAATAATAAGATGAAAAATTACAACACATGGAAACAACCACATAACCTTATCAGCAAAACTATGTATGATCTTCTAATAATAATATGCTTTCAACAAAACAATTGCTGGTTCAGTGACCAGTATCATTAGTTCCATGACAAACAAAGACAGAACAGGTAGTTCCAAGCATAGGACCAGCATTGGTTGGCTGTAAACTGACCCTTTAAAAACATGGTTTCAAATTATTTAAAAAAAAAATTAAAGGGTTTCAGACCTCAAGCAATAATTCAAAATGTGAGTCTCTCCCCCATGCAAGTGTGGCATTCACCTTTTTTGCACATTTATATAAAATATACCAGCTAACCAATCACACCAGACTGATTATAATTACTTGCTAGTACTTGCTGGGTTTGACATTCTAAGTGACACACAATTTTTGTTGTTCATGTGTGGTAACCCGGGTATGCCCAGTAAAAACATATTGATATCACATCGATCAGATAAACCTAGTATTGTAGTTTATGTATATATTGTTCCTAGTAAATTAAGATTGGTTTAAGTAAATAATTTTTACATGTGATATTACAAAATGTAAAATGGTGCTTTATGATGTATGCTAGATGATATTCATTTTTATCCATATCAGCACCTGAGTGTTATTTGGTTTTGCAAAATTTTGGATGAGAATGCCCACTCATCTAGAGGATTTTGGGGTTTTTTAGGTATCAAAATATGATTAATGATATTTTGCAGAAAATGCATTCAAGCCAGCCTGATAGACATGATAATAATAATACCTGGACCAAGTATACAAAGTCCCATCCAAAATTGTAGGGTTACGGTTTAGGGTATGATTAGGGTTATGGTTGGGTCATACGTTAGGGTCAAGTTTTTAATGGGACCTAAAGTAAATTTTTCCCTACTGGATATTGCACTCATCTTCTGACTTTATGCAATTGTTTTAGAGCTCAAGCTATATTAAATTTATCTCATGGATATCGAATAATACACAAGGAGTATGCAAATTGTGTTCCAAATCAGGAGAACAAATTTCTTAACAATATATTAAATATTATATTCTTGGTTAAAGTAGAAAAAATCACTGCCAACAAATAAAGCTTACAAATGCATTATGGTTCAACTGATAAGGATGAGTCGGTATGTCAGTAGAATAAGTATGTTTTTTATGATTTTGACTTGTATGTGACCGTCCATCAGTAAAGTCTGGTCAATTTGGATTTATTGCAGATTGAAAAAGAACATGTCATTAGCTTTCATATCATACTTGTTTCAAGTTAATAAGACACCAAGTGAGGTTCGCTCGCTAGTCTGAAAGCTCGCTAGTCCGATGGCTCGCTTGTCCGAAACATTATTCAATGGGGAAAATATAATCTTGAAAAAGGCTCGCTAGTCCGAAGGTTCGCTAGTCCGAATATGACAATAGGCTCGTCAGTCCGAATTTGACAATAGGCTCGCTAGTCTGAATTAGAAAATAGGCTCGCTAGTCCGAATTTAGAAATAGGCTCACTAGTCCAAATTTTGAAAACAGCTCGCTAGTCCGAATTTTGAAAAAAGTATTAGAAATATACACATAATTTTTCCTATTCGGACAAGCGAGCTGTTTTTAAAATTTGGACTAGCGTGCCTATTTCTAAATTCGGACTAGTGAGCCTATTTTAAAATTCGGACTAGCGAGCTGTTTCTAAAATTCGGACTGGCGAGCTGCTTTGGACTAGTGAGCCTATTTTCAAATTCAGACTACCGAGCTGGCGGACTAGCGAGAATCAGAATCAGCTGTCGGACTGGCGAACTGTCCACCACCAAGTTACTATTCTTTGAATCATGACTTATTAGAATATGTACAAATTGCATGGAAGTTGTAATTTTGTGCACATTTCCAATTCAATTACATCTAGAAAATGTTAATTTTCAAATGTTTTGGAACTGAAATAAAAGCTGATACTTTGCAAAGGGTTTGCATATTTCAAATCTGCAAAAATCATAATTTTGACAGAATATAGCTTGATGTGTATTCTGTACTGTAGCTCAAAAATGAAAAATGCTGACTTTACTGGAGGTCTGTGATGGACGGCCACATAGGGAAATGGCATTACATGTGTGTGGATCTATAATAGTTGTGTTTCTGTATTAAACCTGCATTTACATAGCACACTGCAATGCCTATACAGCTGTGACCAGTCATATCGAACGGTACCTTAAGGGTCCCAAAATCAAAATTGATTTTTGGTCTCATCTGAAAGCTGGAAGCTGGAATTTCAAGCTTTAAAAATAATGATACCTTGCTTTTGGTTATCGGATGTTCGGTTGCAAAGTTAGATCCAAATTAGTTGGGCTGATTTAGAAAATCTATAGTTTTGAGAAAATCATGTTTGTAGTTTTTGTACTGAGTAAAACTTGAATGGTGAGGGGATTTTTACCTTGGTTTTTACATTTTTTATGTTTTGGAGCTTGGAACCTGCATAATATGATAGAATACACTTCAAAGGTAAAGTTTCTGATGAAGTTAGGAAATTCAACCTTGAATGTGATTTTTGACTATATATATGCTCAGCTTCAATGGTCATATCTCGTAATATACTATGCCGACCTTAAGGTACCTTTCGATATGACGGGTCACATTTGTAATAAGTTACACAACTGATATTTAATCATGGCTACAAATCTTCTGCTGACATGTTCTTATTAGTGGAAATCTAGTTAGCAACAGATGATAGTAAAAAAAGGACAGGAAAATTATTATCTAAAGATAATAATCTTTAGTGTGAACAAAAATATATTTACCATCTGGATATACATGTACTACACATCAAATCAGTTGGTATTGAGGATTAGGAAATATATTAATGGCAATCTTTGCATGCAATGCATTTGCAAGGGAAAGTGTCAAAGTCCACATGTATTAAAATTATGTTGTAAGCTTACTGTACTGAGATAAGACACAGTATTATACAATGCAATTATGATTATGACTTCCAATTTCAACCATGAAACAAACAGAGTTAATGATAATGCCTTATCTCGGAAATCCCTTATCTCTATTTCTACAAAACTTTTTGGACGGAGTATACTTTAGGTCCATTCAAAATTTTTGGATTAGGGTTTAGGGTTAGGTTATGTTTAAGGTTAAGGTCGGATCATGATTAGCAAATTTGGGTCGGGTCATGGTAAGGGTCAAGTTTTGATGGGACCCATAAAGTATACTTTTTTCTCAACCTGTTTCTTTGAATTATAACAATTGCAAAATGAAATGAGATTGTTTCATGGAATTATACATCGATCTAGATAATTACCTTTTAAACTGTTATAAATTCTAACATTTTTGTAATGGGGACTAATATACAACATTTTGAGAATGCCTAATTAGTCAATTAAATCCTTGGTATGATGAAAATATATCATTTATCAATGTAAGCTTTGCTGATTCTACTAATGCATGTGTCAATGGGAGTCTTAAACTCACTTTCCTCAAGCTTTCACTCTATTCACTTTTGATCTGGACACAAAGACTTGTCTCACATTCATGTCACTTCCGCAAAAAAAGGGTTGAAGACTTTAAGATTCAATGTAGAGTTGAAGTCTAATACCTGATAACCCTTGCAGAGGATAAGTCAGAGATGCCACATTTCAGAATAAATTCTGAATTCAGATTTTTTCAATTGGTTTAAACCTAAATTCAGATTTTTTTAATTGGTTGTTTCATGTACAAAGGTATAGGCAATGTTGGTTTCTCGCATTCTTTCGAAGTATTTCAGATTTTTTGAACACCAATGAGTGGCATCTCTGAAGGTTCTCATTGATAATTGCATAAGTTGTCTTATTTTTCAGTGTCAAAAATAATTATTGTAACTCTAGCTAGGAATATATGATTAATTTTTTATATTATGTGGTTAGTTCTAGTTCTATCGAAAGTAAGAATAGCCTAAACTAACTACATAAAAAGCTATTTGGTTGCTAGAATACAAAATTGGTCCAATATATGGGTAGGTGGGTAGAAAATAGGGTTATATATAAAAATATACGTGTATTTTGGTTGTGTGAAAAAATATGTGTTCAATATTTTGGTGCAGTTATATGTTAGTACTTTTGTTATGGTATGCAATCTTTGTTACAAAAAAAGAAATAAAATAAGTTGGAATTATGATACAAAATGTCTGGTAGTACCTGTCTTCAAAGGTTTCTGTAACTTACATAATGATGGTTGGTGACCTCACAACTGTACTTTGATTTAACAACTTATGTTAAAAGTATTAGCCACACGCATATGAAAATTCATAATAGATAGAGAATATATCTGAACTACTGGCAGGCTGTACTGATATTTGTAAGTTCTTTCTATACATATCAAATAAAGGTATGTTCCATAGCAAGTCTACTTTGAAAAACACGATAGTGGCTAATGCTTTTAAGAATCAAATTTATCTTTATTTGATCTTTCCAACTGAACACAACAGTACAAGAAAGGACCCCAATAGCTCCTTTCTGCAACTTATACTTACAAAATATAAATGTATGTTAATCTTATGCATGCAAATCCCTAAAAATGTTTTCACATCAGTAAAAAGCATTTCTATGTCTATGTCCCATTCATAGTGTTATATTTGACCTTGTAGTTGATTAAGATACAAGGTACATACCACCACATGGCAAAAAGAAAACCAGGAAGGCAGCGAACCCTTTTTCCCAGATCCATCCAACACCTGTTGGGAGACATCATGATGAGCCCTAACAAACTGTCTGAATTAGTACAGGATCGTTTTGGTTTGAGAAAGCTTGTAGTCGCCTGCTCCAAAGTCGACAGATGATGATGTACATATTGTTATAGGATATGTTGTAGAGGGGAGCTCATGGAGTTGGGACTTTCTTGTAATAGGCTATACAATAATATTGCAAGTGATATTAGAGCCTGTAAATGAGTATTTCCATATTTTGCTGTTCTTTGACCTCCATGTTCAAAATTTTTCAAGCTTTAATTTATCAAATCTCTCTTCAATTCAGCTTTCCCTCCGTACAATATAGCTGATAAATTGATCTGCTTAGAGCTGGCCCCAAGTTTCTGAAATGGAAGAAAAGCACAAATAAGTCAAGTACATTGTGGTCAAATGGGCATTTCTTTGAAGAAAGGAATATAACATTTAAAGTAAATTTAACATAAGGCCAAAAAAAAAAAAGGTTTGTCTCATAAACCTGTACGCATTGCTATGTGAAAATGAATTTAGCACATAGAGCTACGCGCTGGTCTTTCTCTCTCTCTCTCTCTTTTTTAATCGAGAGTTATCCAGCGATCGACCGCCGTCCAGGTTGTTGTAATTTGCAGTTGTAATTTTACCCTGAATTTTACATTTTATTTCAACTGTCAAGTCTTCCCATAGTTAAAAAGGGCGGGACCGTACATAGAAACTTGGCACTTCACACACGTAAGTTGGGCGATCAAAATTTTAGAGCGTTAAAAAAAAAAGAAATAGTGCATACCGTATAGCTAATTTCCTTTTAAATTGCATACCACATAGCTTTTTTGCAAACGCTTTACGAGACAACCCTTTTTTTGGGGGGGCTAATGTATCCAAATCCCATTAAATGTCAAATACACCCATGTAAGGACATGACACAATTTGAGTCACAAAACATTGACAAAATAGAAATATATGTTATACAAGCAGCACTGACATTTCACTAAATTGACAAACCCTGATGCTGATCACCCCCCCCCCCCCATTATGATTTATTACCACAATTATACACAATTCAAACACCACGTGTTGCCTAGCCATTCAGAACGCAAGAATACAAAGTATGTGGAGTGCAGTAGAAATTCACAATGCACTGCGCTTGTTGCGTTCCAATTTGCGTGGCGGGCGTTTAGTGCGTATGAATGTTTCATTGTTTTTGTTGGGTGATGATTTATTTAGTTTAGAAAAGTTTTGGAATTTGATGGTCATTTTAAGGCCTATTTCTTTTCACAAAATATATGTTATTATTTTTCTGTCATGTATGAATTAGTTTAATAAATTTGCATTCCATTTTGCTCGTAAAATGGGACAACATCAATGTACTTGTGGTAAATTTTGATTGCTGTCCAATGCACTCAGCCCCTACGGACATTGTGAATTAGACGCATCAAAATTGACCACAAATGCATTCATTTTGTCTCATTTCAATCGCGAATGAAATCCGCATTTATTAATCTATAATTAACTTAAGTAACAGATTTATCTCAGAGTGACATATCTCTTGTTTGTAACTGAAGTATGAAAGTAATTGAGCTCCTCCCATGTAATCAGCAAAACACCTACCTCTGTGTTCTGCCAAATTTGATGCGTGCAAGTAATTTCTCCTTGTCCTTTTCCAACGCACAAGATTCATATGCATCAAGAAGACTGCAATCAAAGTAAAAACAAAATTGTATAGCAAAACCCAATCAATAATAGTATTAATAATTACTCCAAAGTTTTATTTAATAAGATCCACCCACTAACTATTATTAATAACCTATATAACAGTGTGATCCAATCTAATAAGTACGCAAACTGTGTGGTCATTATCAGGTACCAATGACTTCTGATAATGCCCTGCGTGTTCACAGAGCTCGCAATAATAGTGTGTATGCTTTAAACACAATACATGTATGAAATGATATCACGGAAGTCCCGTTAGATTAAACGCAACACAGAAGCAGTGCCTGAACCGATCGATATTTTAAGCATAGGCAAAGTAACATGCTAATTGAAATTATGATTTTCACCCATTTTTATCAAAAATTTTCAAAATTTGTATGAATTTAAAAGAAAAGTTATTAATGACAATAGCAGCTTTGCACAATCTTTTAATTCGGTCATTGTTTACAAAGTCGTCAGTGTTTGTTTTGTAACTAATTACTTTTCAGGACAAAAGACAGTCACATTATCAGAAATACATTCAACTTTAAGGCTGCGATCACATAGAAGTATACGGTATTAAGGATGGGCCGATCAACCTTAAATCGGTAATTGCCGATTCCCGATTCAATTTTCAAATAATCGGCCCGATCCGATACTGATCCCGATTTTGTTATGAAGTTACCTAAACTCTCAACAGAAATGAAGTGTTAAGTATCACTGGTACGTTTCCATGAATTTGATCATTTATTAATGTAGAAATCGAAATAATTATCAAGATTGACAATAAAAGAAATGAAAGCAAGTTACTTTGTTAGTCTGTTTAGTCCAACAAGGCAGAATGCTTGCATTTTAAACACATTTTATGGAGATTTCCAGCTACATGTTCAAGCTGTTGTGGTATGTATGGATCACTTGGCTGAATCGGTAGAGTTCTGTGATTTTTGCCGATCCCGATCCGTCACCGATCTCACAAAAACTGGCCGATTTCCGATCCGGCCGATTAAATCGGCCCATCACTATACGGTATATGGTATTCGCTAATCGATGGCTAAATGTTATACAGGCTCGGCGAGCTATACGTTATTTTTGAATAGTGCCCTCTTATGTGACCCAGTATCATCAAATTCACGTGTTCGATTGAATCTATACATGTTCCCAAGTAAATTCTTGCACCGTATACCCGGATAGTATAGTTCTATGTGATCGCAGCCTAAGAGCTATATATGTTCATCAAAATAGTAGGCCGAACTCTTCACAATATTTTATTCAATTAATGCACACATTTACACAATTTTGATCAAGAATTGAAATTGCATTACTTTCCATGACAATTTTTTTGATTTGTCTATCTTCCATGACTTTCAAGGCCTGGAAAATGAACAATTGAAATTCCATCACTTTCCAGGTTTTTCAAGACCCATAGGAACCCTGTTTCAGTTGCAAGAAGGACCATGAAATGTTTGCACAAGATGTTCAAATTCCTCACCTTCTTGGGGTCTTATATACATTGGTAATAGCCACAGCTTTCTCTGCCGACAATCCACCAAACTGTAACAACTGCTTAGCAAACGTCTCAAACACTGTAGTTTCCTGGTGGGGCAAAATTGGATACAAATTATCGACACATTATCAATGGCTATCATAATTATTTGATTCCATTAATTTAACTTTATGACAGATTAACAAAAGAATGTCAAAAAAATCAAACTAGGCAATATGATACTGCAAGACCAGTAAGACCTTAAGTAATTATGCCGTTAAACAATATCATTTCAAAAAGAAAATGTTAAAAATCATTTTACAAGAAGATTTTCCAAACAAAGGCACATGACAAATATGTCAGGACAACAACATAATGATAGTATTATACTTAATTGTGTGGATCACATAACATGACTAATCAAAACCATTATTCATCCAACAAAGCCCTACAAGATTTTGGATAAAATTGTAATGCAGCAAATATACAAAGAAAACATAAAGAAAATAATAAAATCTTACAAAACTGGAATGCATTGACCAATTTTAATAATTGAGGAGTAATTTTAAAGCTTTTAAAATCAATCAAAAGAGCAAATAATACACTAAAAGTTGGACTCCACTACGAAGAAATGAAAAGTCAAGAAAGATCTTATTTCATTGTGATAATTTGCCATTATGAAATAATGGTTCATTATGGTTATTTCATTGTGATACGTACCATTATGAAATAAACCATACCTTGTTCTTGATAGAGCTTTCATTAAATTCTTGAAATGTCAACAATTGCTGGATGTTGTCCGTTATACTGGTATCAGTTTTACCCAAAGTTTCTAAATCTTCTTTATGGTATGCTTCCAGGGTTTTATTCTGAAAGACAGAAAATCAACAAATCATGATCTCATGTCCACTACATAGTTGACATATCAATATCAAAAGCAGAGCACAGAACTATGTTAGTGGTTAAATTTACCAGCAATGCAAAGAAGAGGAAAGATTCACTATTATTTTTCTGTTATATATAGGTATTATTTCAACAATAATAAACTGCAAAAATTCCACTAGTCCAAATAGTTCCAAAACTGTCAAGTTGAGTTGAAGAAAGATATCAGGAATCAAAGAATTTTGAGCAAATTGATATCACAAAATGTGTTCTTTCTTTGGTTTCCAAGCCTCTGACTCTATTATGGTTGTTGGCAGGCTGTAATGTCATTTTAATAAGTTCACAATCTTACCCTTAAGGTGTAAAACAAACATGGCAAGGTTACCATTCTATAACTTTATTGTTTGGATACACATCACAAACAGCTGGAAAAAGTCATTTTTAAAACAAATATTGAAGTACAATGTCTGAACACCCAAATGTGGTTGTCTACTGGATACACAAGGCAATGCAACAAGAAATACTTATCACATATCTCCTTATTACACAAGGCAATGCAACAAGAAATACTTATCACATATCTCCTTATTACACAAGGCAATGCAACAATTAATACCTATCAGCTATCTCCTTATACCAGTCTTACATAGTTACTGAAATATGTATCAAGTTTACAAATGTTATGGGATGACACTTACAGAATAGTGGGCCTCCAAATATCTGGTCATGATTGTGAGGTAGGCTACGGATTCCTTCTGATCTCTGGTGTGTTTTACAAAAAAATTATTACAGATCTGAAGAAAAATCAAAGGAATATTGCCATGCATTAAACAAAGTTTGCAAATATCTTTACTTAAGCAATAAAATACAATGATGAGTCTTCTATAACATTATATCTCTAAAAGTATAAATCAGAGTAGTACAAGAAAAAATATACAAGTCAGTACTCAAGTTACATACAATGTGGTGATGGAGTTCGTTAAAAATAATTGTATGGTCAAACCTAAAAAAGGGCAGAACTAAATGGTAAGGTACCATAACAATTATAGCTCAATAATGGGTTTGGGGAATTGAATATTAGATGCCTATTTGGTTTATGTTGGAAAAAACTAAATTAAGTATTGTCAAAAACTGACATATGGGATATTAGAGCATATATCATATGCATATGACCGATTCAGATTCTGATTTTATTTAATACACATGTGGCCACAGACCTATAATTTTTACAAGACAAGGAGACTTGACAAGACAAAATTTGCTTTAACACTAAAGGCATAGCCATGTCCAACCATGTACCAAATAATTGGAACAGAAAACAATCCAACTAAAAATACGTGTACTATACAAATACAACATGGTATGGAGAGAAGTAGTGAAAACTACTGATCCATTGGTGTTGGATGCGTGCGACTAGGGAAGTAGTCACACACATTCAACACCGAGGGATCAGGAATTTTCAGTATACTTCTTGAAATAAACAATGTTGTATTTGTTTTACTATACCTCATAAATATTTCACTGAATGTGGTGTTAACACATCCAAAAATCACCCAAAAATGTCCATTCTTCTCCGTCACTGTATGAACTGATAGGTGATATGTGTCCCGTCATATCTAAAGGTACCTTAATACCGGCATAGTAAATTAGGAGATATGGGCCATTGAAGCTGAGCATAGTCAAAAATCACGTCCAAGGTCAAATTTCTAATTTCATCAGAAACG